>JARVGQ010000610.1:12237023-12258528 GCA_031762355.1 Hypsolebias martinsi | reverse complement strand
GTTTCATGTTGCTGCTGATCTGTTTCATGTTGCTGCTGATCTGTTTCATGTTGCTGCTGATCTGTTTCATGCTGCTGATCTGTTTCATGTTGCTGCTGATCTGTTTTGTGCTGCTGATCTGTTTCATGCCGCTGATCTGTTTCGTGTTGCTGCTGATCTGTTTCGTGTTGCTGCTTATGTTTCATGCTGCTGGTGATCTGTTTCATGTTGCTGCTGATCTGTTTCATGCTGCTGATCTGTTTCATATTGCTGCCGATCTGTTTCATGTTGCTGCTGATCTGTTTCATGTTGCTGCTGATCTGTTTTGTGCTGCTCATGTTTCATGCTGCTGATCTGTTTCATGTTGCTGCTGATCTGTTTCATGTTGCTGCTGATGTGTTTTGTGCTGCTCATGTTTCATGCTGCTGATCTGTTTCATGTTGCTGCTGATCTGTTTCGTGCTGCTGTGTTCATTCGTGCTCATCTGCTCACGCAGACTCATGTTCGTGCTGCTGTTCGATTAATGTTTTTATGCTATTAGTGCTTAGTGTATTTTTAGTTGATGTTTTTCTTAGTTCATATCTTAAATCGTATTACAGTTTTTCTTTTACATTTTATTTTTGGGTGTAACTGGGACACTGTGTACATAATCTCGTTCCACCACATGTACCATATGTAATGTGTATGACAAATAAATCTATCTATGTTTACATGTGTAGTAGAACAGGCTGTTAATATTACCTTATTCTACCTTGGCATGGGGGTACATCCACTACACATGGACATAAGTAATCGGATCAAACGGCCATTTGGAATAAAAACGCATCATGTAAACGCCCCATTCTGATTATTTTTTGCGTATTCAGCGCAATCTGAAATTTGTAATCAGAACGAAACGGGTGGTTTATGCCAATTCATAATCCGAACGGTGTTCATGTAAACGCTTAATGTGTTCATTTTTTTCTGACCGTAAAAAACTGACCTGACTGCGCATGAGCGACCTAAGTCATTTCCGCCTGGCTAATGCTAATAATATTAGCATGTCTGGGAAGCAAAACTGGTCAGTGAGCCACACAACATTACTACTAGAAACTTTGAAAGAGCTCAAAATGATCTGTATTAGCTGCAGCTCAGTCAGGGAGTGCAGTAACGTCTCCGTCATTAAAACATGTCGCGGGTCCATTTTGGGTGCTCAAATTTGTTTACGTTCATCCCGTAAGTAAACCAGAAGTAGAACTTCTTCTTCTGTAGTTTTTTTTTCAAGCAGAGTTTATCGCTCTGCACATGTCAGTACTTCTGTTCAGAACAAAGCCCGCTGCATGCAAACGCTCATCGTGAACGGATTGTGCCCATGTAAACAATAGATTTGAATTATTTAATCTGAAAACATTTCAGTCCGGTCAAAGAATTTAGCACATGTAAACATAGCGATTGACTCTCTGACTCTGACTTTATTGCATGGGTCTAGTGTGTTTTACATTCCTTTAAGAAAGCACTGCGCACCGACATTCCAAGTTTTTGCCTAATGGCTCCTTGGGGATCATCTTGTTGATGCAAAAATGCTGTTTTTGGTCAGGTTTTACCATCTGCTGCTGAAAGGCGAAATAATTTTGCTAGTGTCTGTATTTGTGTGCGTTTTTCTGTTGTTTTAGCAAAATATCAGAGTCTAGAGTTCCTTTATTGGTGTTCGCACCCCATGTGGCATATGTGGTGGAATGAAATTATGTACACAGGGTCCCAGTTATATCCAACAATAAAATGTAAAAGAAAACCAGTAATAAGATCTAAGATATGAACTAAGAAAAACATCAACTAAAAATATGCTAAGTACTAATTGCATAGAAACAATACGCCGAACATCACATGAACTACAAAGTACTTGACAAATTTATCATTGGATGTGCATCTATAGCTGATTAAGTTTTGGAGTCAATCCAATTCAGTCTTTTCCAGCACAACTGACTATATTTCAGTGCATTGTACACATACTGAGCAGAATTTTGGCACGGTAATAGATGAGATGCATTCAGCCACACTGTGTGAAATCGATACGACGTTATTTTTGAGATTTGACCAAAACAGCTAAAGCTCTGTTATCTTTCAACATAAGAGGATCCACATTTAAACCCCATGGCTGTGTTGCTATGCATTCATGCTGTCTTTAACCAAAGTCTAAGAGGTGATACCAACTTTTTTTAATTTATCTTCTGCATTGTTGTGTCTTTCCAGGCTACTCTGAAGACGGTGGAGCCCAGAAAGGTGAAGTCATCCCCGAGCATGAATTTGCAGAGGGCCCCATTTGTCTGGATGATGAGAACGAGTTCCCTCCAGTTGGCAATCAGAGTAACTAATCAAATCTCCTCGCTTCCCAAGAGCCCGTCGCACCTCTGCACAGAAATAGGTTCTTGTTTTAAACAGGAGGACTGGACAGAAATATTCCTGCGTTGAAACTTTTCAGCACATTTGCCAACTCAGAAGTTTTCCCTGCTGACCTTTGGATCAAATCTTCACAAGTATTTCTTCTTGGTGTTTGGTTTTTGGTGTTCTGCGTACCCCTCACTTTCTCACAGGAATCTGAGAAAAGAAAACTAAAACGGAATGAAGGGTCCACTCAGTTGAAAAAAATAAATAGATGCAGAACATTAGCATTAGGCATGGACAGACTTGAAAAGCTGTCTAAAATGCCCTACTGTCAGTTCCTATACGATGCGAGCACCAACAGTGTTCGACGTTTGCAAGAAACAAATGCACATGGAACCGAAACCTTGACAGCAAATTTCCATTACTGTTACTGAAGTTATCTTGTTTGGTTTATGATGATGATGGGAAACTTTTAGAACTTTATGTATTTCTGATTTTCTTTTCTTTTTTGGGGGTGGCATGAAAAAAGATCTCGTAAACTTCACTGTGCACAATCCAATATTTTCCATTTGTGGCTAGAAACATGCTTGAATCTTTGCTTTTGGTATTTTTTTAAAGATAATTCATGCATTTTTCTTTAAGACTTCCAAGCCTTGGTTTGTCTTGTCACAGAAACTTAGCCCTTGTCCACACAGAAACGCAGTTTTCCAAACTGATCTTCTTACCATTTCTAATAATTCTCTCGTAAACACAGCACTGTTTCCACATACAAACTCTTAAAACTCAAAACACTGTAGTATCTCTGCCAGGCCTGTTTGTGGTGCTAAAGTACAACTATAAAAAAACACCAAAAACATGAAACAAGGCACGGAGCATACTCATAAAACTTGCCATGCTGAATAAGAATGTTAAACACAACAGAAAGAAGAGGACGCCCATGGCTCAAATTTTACGATTATCAGAATTTCATTAAATTAACTGATTGTTTTTTCTGCACATGGATAAATAAAACGGGATCTTTTCCCTGGCCAGATAAAAGGACCTAAATGGAATATTGGCCTCTCACTTGTTTAGTTGGGTGGGTGGGGTGATCTGATTTGCTTAAAACAAAAAGGTTTACAAATGTTCGAACATCGCTGTATAATCCATATGTATTACAGTAGGAACAACCATATGAATAAGTAGTATTACAAAAAGACTGACGATACCTGAGTGGTGGAGAAATGACTTGTCTGGCTGCTTTTATTCAGGGGTCGAAATTTCTAGAAAGTTATTCAAACCTGATTTTATTTTAGCAGCCTATCTTCAAGCCAAATACAATGGGGGGAGGGGGGATCCCCGATGAAGCTAAAAGCACAGTTCATGTTTTCTAAGCAGCTAAAGATTAATCAACAGGGTCTTTCTGCACATCAGACCCATGAACTTCTCAATGGGCATTAAATGTGTTATACCTCCACATAGGTGTGGTAGTTTCCTCATGAATGGCAAAAAACAGTGAGTAAAACACTATTTAAATCATGATGTGACAGATGCATTCTATTACTTGCTGATGCTGCTTTGATACCAACAGAAGAGACTAAACGCCTCCAAAGCCACAAACGTAGCCTAATATATTTGGAAGAGTCAACTATGTCAAGAAAAATGGTCAAAATCTAAATGTGAAAAACTTTGGTGACGAGCTGCACTTTGCAAAGTTAATAATTGAATTTCTGTGAGATTCTGAAGACCTTTTTATTTACAACATGATGCGGAATATGTCAACGTGTATCTCATAGTTATTTTTACAATAATGTATTCTGTATTGTTTTGCAAAGTATTTTAATTAAAACACATAGACTTACCATGTATTATACGTTGAGGATTTGTACTGTATGTATAATGCACTGTATATAAAAAAAATTATATACATATAGAGATAACCTGGTAATTACACGTGATTTGCCAAAAGATGGCACCATTAGGACACCCCTTAAACTGGACTGAGCTGTTTGGTTCTGGACATTTAAATCAAGATCCAATAAACCTGAAAGTTATGCAACCCTTCAGCTGGCTCACTTTGACTTTAAAATTTGTACTATTTATGTCATATACATATTTAATGACTAGTCTGATATATCTCCCATCCCTGGAAGCATATTTCCTTGAAACATTTTTAACTGTATTTACACCCCACCCCACCCTTCCTTTTTTTAAACAAATAATTGATCTCACAAAGAGTTACAGAACAACCAAAGTTCAGCCACTTGTTTGTTTGCACATCTGCTACATCTGGACTTTTAACCTTACAAACAGCCCTTTCCACACTAATACACCCAAAAGACATCTGTCTCCACATGTCTGCCTATCTTTGAAGGTTTTATCAGTGTGTTGTGCGCGTCTCTCAGTCTTCCTGTGACGTTGGGTGACACCGACAGACGGTCTGTGATGGATCACAGCAGGGTGCTGCTGACTCATCTGTGCTGTAGTCTGCTGTGGACACTGACTTGTCAGTAGCAATGTCCCATAATAGTTCCTCCCTTTTGCGGGCAACCCTTTGTACGACAGCCTCATACTCAGGTGTGTCAAACTGCAGGGGTGATTCCTCGGCCTCCTCACGTTCCAGATCAAATATCAGAGGTGGGTTGTGGAGCTGCTGCTTTCCTGTTCCACCACCACAAGCTTCTGCTGCACCTGTCAGAAGAAACACAATTCCTAAAATATTTGCCTCTCTTAAGAAGTAGCTTTATGTGCTGACAGAAGACAAGAAGTGGGAAATAATATTTTTTCTCGTATGTGTTTTAGTGTTAACAAAATATCTCCTAAACCATTGGATGAATTTTAATGAAACTCTGAAATAGTAATCATTTGATGTACATCTATACCTGATAAACTTTTTGGGGTGAGACCAATTCAAGATGGCCACCACAGCTAATCATCCTTAGAAAACATTAAAATGGCTTTAATTGAGTCCATTTTAAAGATATTCAGCTGAAATATTGTGTGGTTGTAGCTGAGACTGATCCTCAACACATATTCTGAGCTCTAACAAACTGCAAGATCTTTGCACCGCACTTTGGCCAACAGTGTTGTTTTTAAAGTGCTTTATAAATAAAGTTGTATCTTTGTTTAAAACTTTGCTATTAACTTAATGGAGTGAACCCTGTTTTTAGCAAAAATATTGAACCATTGGACAGATTTTAATGAAACTTTCAGAAAGTACAGCTGTTCACATTTTAAAGTCAATCTGATTCAAGATTCAAGCTACACCTACTCAACCTCCACCAACACAAAAATGACTAACGCAGTCAGATTCACAAAAAGTGAGCTGAAGTGTGGTGTAGTAGCTGAGAGACATCCTCAGCACATTCTATGAGCGCTAACAGTTTGTACAAGATCTTGTTTATCACAAGATTGTGCACATTGTTTTTAAGCTTGTACCAAATTGGCTATAACGCTGTCCCTTTTGATGATGCTAGTTGAAAACACTGGCATGAAAAGCGAAGGGTGATATGCATTCTTTAAAGTGGTGCTAGACTTTTCATTTTAAATGTCTATGGGATATATCTTAAAACTGGCAAGGTTTTTCTTTTCCTTCAGCACTTTTGATTTGCCCTACACTAAAATACCACCAGTCAGTGCCAACATGATGATGTTCACTGCTGAGGTAAAACAACAAGCTGTGCTTTAAAAGAAAAAAGAACTGAAGTTAAGTTAGTTAAGCCAAAAACTTTGAAGTGCAAAGTAATTTTAAATCATTTGTGTCTGGGCAGCACCTGTGATGTAGAAAGCCTTGTATTTTCCTGCTCGAATAGTTTGCAGGTCCCCAAACACCCCTGCTGCACCACTGTTAGGGTGGAAGAGAAACTGCAAGGAAAAAGACAGTGACCTCAGCTTACAGCACCTGCTGGAACAAAGTTACATAAAAAAAAATATTTGTACCTCACGACCAGTGTGTTCACGCTGCAGGACAATATTTGTGGCATCGATGCCATCATAACGTCTGTCTGAGGGGGGAGTCACTCCAGCCAGAGACAGAACTGTTGGGAAGATGTCCATTCCACTGCAATATGAGGAAAAACAGGCAAGACTTGAAGCAGTTCGATATTTTCATTCACTTCAGCAGTTTTTAGTTTTCATAGGCAGGGTGATTCAATAATATATTTTTATATTTGTGCTGCTAGCGAGCAAAAAAGGTGCTTCAAAAGATTTAGAGTCAGTTTACTTTAAAATTGTAACTAGAACAGTGTGTAAAACATTAGGAAATGTTCAGATTTTTACACCCATTGCTTGTAAATGTTTTGTAGCCTTCCAACTTTTGGTTATCTTCTTAAAACCTTCTGGTTTTCATAAAATTACTGGGCTTTCTTGAATGGAAAAACAAAGGTTACATACATAATAATCACAGTTCTATGAATCCCGGATGACCGCCAGAGAGCGGTGCTGAAAGAACTGAATATTCCCTTTGCACATGCGCTGTTCAAGTAATATCAAAAAAGTCACACGTGTGACACGGATGACCAATCAGAGGCTATATAGCCTGGCGTCATCCGCGGCTCTGCTCCTACTGAATCTTCTTGCAGAAAGCAAGGATTCTGAGTGACAGAGAAGCTCTGGCGGTCATCCGGGATTCATTGAACCGTGGTTACAAATGCAACCTTCGTTCTATTTCATCCCTCCTGATCACCAGAGGGTGGTGCTGAAAGCACTGAATGACGAATACCAACGATGTCACAAGGAATCCTGAGCACCTACCTCACTATGAAGGCCCAGAGGACCCTTGCAGGAGAAACTGGCCCAGGGAATGAGGAGTGGCCACGTTAACCCTGTAGAATCTGGTGAATGTGCTTGGGCACATATTGCTTCCAGCGGAACCCCTCTCAGGGCAGCCCAGGAAGCAGACGCGCTCCTGGTAGAATGCGCCTTCATGCTGACTGGCAGGGGGCCATGCCCTGCTGCATAGGCGTGGCAGAGGACATCCACGATCCAGTGGGAGAGGCGCTGCTTGGAAAGAGGATAGCCTAACCCAGGACCTCCTTAAGGCACATACACAGCTGGTCTGAGCATCGTATAACGGCAGTAGTTGCAACGTATGCCTCCAGTGCTCTCACTGGGCACAACAGTCCAGACCCTTCGCCAGGCATAGGCTGAAAACCTGCCAGCCGTAACGGTTGGTTAGAGTAAGAGTGAAACAACACCTTTGGCACAAATGTAGTGTTCAGCCACAAGGTAACATCAGAGTAGTGTTCAGCCACAAGGTAACATCAGAGCCCTTGGCTCCACCTGAGACATGAGGGGCTGACTGAGACAGCACGTAGCAAGCCAACTCTCGTTGCTGAGGCAACAGTCAGCAGAAAGGCCGTCTTACATGAAAGCCACTTGAGGTCCACCTGCGTCTGAGGCTGAAATGGAGGGTGGCACAGAGCATCGAGAACCAAGGGCAGGTCCCAACTTGGTGCTTGTGTAGCTGTCGGCGGGTTTAACCTACGGACACCACAACACAGAAAGAGAGAGACTAGATTATGGCTTCCCACCATACGGCCATTGATGCCAGCGTGATTAGATGATATTGCTGTTACATAGACCTTAAGTGTCGAAGGAGAGTGACCCTTACCAAGGAAAGGCTGGAGAAACTCCAGAATGGTGGGTACTGTACAGGAAACTGTACCTGAGAAACCTCAAGCAAACCTGAGAAAGCGGCTATGTTCTGCCGCAATAGGCACATCAAAATAGGCATCCTTCAAATTTATGGATGTGAACCATTCTCCCTCCCTGACAGCCTGAAGGACCTCTGCTGTCGTGAGCATGTGGAAGGGCAGCACCCTTAGGTACTGGTTGAGTCCCCTCGGATCTAAAATGGGTCAGAACCCACCCGTCCTCGTTTGTACGAGGAAGTAATTTGAGCAGTAATGTCTGGGCTGTTGCTGAGGGTCCACTGTTTCGATTGCACCCTTGGCCAGGAGGGTAGAAAGCTCCAGGTCTAGTGCTCAAGCCTTCAGCGGGTCGGTAATTACAGTCATTTTGACCCGTGTGATATGTGAGGCCGCCGTCGGAACTGTAGCCGATAACCTAGAGTGGCAACTACCCATGGGTCTGTGGCATGAGCAGCCCAGTAACTGAGCTGCTGGTGGGAAAAATATCTGGCGGTCAGCCTGGTGGCATCACCGTCTCCCTCCACAGCTCCTAAGGGCTGTGGGTGGGGGCGGTAGCTAGAGTCCTTGATCTGAACCCGCACAGCTGGTTGGTGGACCGACCCACGAAAGCCCCAGTTGGGTTTGTGCTGACCCTCACGAGGGTAAAGACCCCTTGGGCAATCACGACCCCGAGGTGGTGCCCGAATACTTGGATCAGCCGACGGGCACCTTAGATGCCGAGGAGGTGGAGGGGGCATCGCCCTGCTAAGGCTCGAAAGTTGTTGCCTCGTCTGGACAGTTAGTTCCAGTGCTTCCAAGGCAGCCGAACCAAACACCTCCCCCGGCATTACCGGGACATCATGGAGGGTTCTACGAGATGGCCCAGACAGAGCTCACTGTGCCAACCAGACCTGTCCACGAGCCTGGACCAAGATGGACATCACGCGCCTAAGGTCCCGCGTCATCAGTGCAAAGGCCTGAAGCACCGCATCGCTAAAACTTATTGCCGCTGTCACACCACTAGTGCCCTGAAGGGATGCGGAAAGGCCAAACATAAGTTGTGCCATTGAATTGCTGAAGCAGCCAGCACATGCTCCGGCTTGATCAGCTCTGCAGAGGAACTCATACGTGACACAACACTGAGGTCGTGGGCACAGAACCTCCCTGCGCAGAGCCTCCTCTAGTGACACGATGAGCGAGGCAACAGCAGATTTGATCGCCGGCATGCAGTCCAGGCCTGGCTCATGCATGGCTGCAAATGCTCGACAATCCACCGAGAGGTGCGCAAAGAGTTTTGGGTCCCGCCAACAATCATGTAACTCCCTCAGGTACTCCTCCAATGGAGGGTTGGAAAAGGGAGGAGGGGCCTGTCCGTGCCTGAAGAAGGCATTTCCAGGGATGAACTCCTCTGGTTATGGGATCTCCAGCTGCAGTTGTCTCAGGGCCATACACATGATGTCCTACATCGAGTCATCACCTGACCTACTATCTGCGGTTTGGGACGAAGAAAACGAACCAATCTCTGACACGTGAGATGACTGTTCCTCCTCCTCACCTAGAAAGAGAGAGGCAGAGGCAGCTCCTCTACAGCCAGCTCAGGCATGGGTGGGGAGGAGAGCCTGGTCGCTGCCCCTGGCTTGGCCCCCGGTTGGTGTGCCTAAAAAAGGGACTTCATCTCCGCCAGTTCTGCAGACAGTTGCACCACTCTCATGGAGAGACCCTGACTAGACTTGGCTCGCCAATTTCTAGGCTAGGCGCTTCGAGCACCTAAGTGGGGCTGCCTGTCCAGGCAGAAGTTCACTGCCGAGCTCGGGGCAAAACTGGGCCAGCCAAGCCACCCCCACAGCACGAGGCATGAAGCTGTAGTTCATACAGGGATTCTCTGACAGGGTCTCCAGTAAGTGGTCATGTCCAAGGAAAGCAGGGCACAAGTCATGACCATCATCCACCTGGAGCACAGCCCCACAACCTGTGCTGCAGTGGGAGCTGTCCGTGCTCCTACTTAGTAAGAATTCGTCCAGGATACAAAGCTTAGTCCAACTGTTTGAAGTTGGTAAAAGATGATTGGGAGAGGGGGCCTAACGCTTGTCTTCACCAATTAAAAACAAGGTCAGAACTAGTAAGCCTTGTTCAGCCTAAGCATTAAGATGCCGGCGAGAATGATTGGGAGAGGGTGGGGGGCGCAAATGCACGCCTTCACCAACAAGGTCAAACTGAGAGAGGCTAGCACTGCTAGCTCAGTCCAACCATTTATAAGGTTGGTGAAAAAATGCTTTGGGAGAGGTGCTCAACGCCAACCTTCACCAATAGAACACAAGGCCGAAAAACTCAGCGAGGCTAGCTCCGCTAGCCAATCAAACTATATGAGGTTGGTGAAAAAAATGATTGATAAGAGGGTGTGCAAACGCTCACCCTACAAGTTAGAGAACAAGACCAGAACACAGCAGGCTATGTAAATAAACCTCAGAGCACAATTCAACCCTAACACATGGATGGAAGCCTTCATAGAGTGGATAGTGCCGCTACTAAAATAAAACAAAGATAATAAGCAAGACTACTCACGGTAGAAGTAAGACTACTCACGTGTCGAATCTCACATGGAAATCGCCTCATAAAGCGGACGGTGCTGCAACCAATGGCAACAGAAGTAAGACATGTTGAAACTCACACACGCGGTAGTCCTTCCATAGAGCGGACGGTGCCACTAGTCAAGGCAAAAAGTAAAGACTACTCACGTGTCATGGTAGCCTCCTCACAAGGCGGACGGAGCCGCCACAAGTGGACAGCGCTGCAAAATAAGCAAAAGACTACTTGCCAGTGTTGAATCACACACAGTAGTCAAATGCTGTGATTGGGAGAGGAGCAAAAGTCATTGTAGCCCCAGTGAAATACCTTGACGAAGGTTAAACCATTGCGGCCCTAGGAGGGCAAACATGCTGCTCCGGCCAACAGGCGGTCGGGCCTCTGACGACGGTGGAAAAAATCCAAAGGCCTGAAGCCTTGAACTGAAATGAGCGCGAGAAGAAAAAGGAGCAGAGCCGTGGATGACGCCAGGCTGTATAGCATCTGATTGGTCATCCGTGTCACACGTGTGATTTTTTAAAAATATTATTATTTGAACAGCGCATGCACAAAGGGAACATTCAGTGCTTTCAGCACCGCCCTCTGGCGGTCAGGAGGAATGAAATAGAACCATATTTTTATGCCTATAAGATGATGAGGTCAAGGCATCTTCAGAGAGCATTGAACGTTTTCTTCTTGACATAGTCTATTTCTGGACTCGTTTCTCTGAAAAACCATGACTGTTTACATATTCAGCTGCTTCACAGTTTTCTCCACAACCATACCTATGATGATTGCATCCTATAATTTTGCTTTTAATTCATGTCAGTTTGTTTGCAAACTGTTTCAATGTACATTGACCTGCGCACTGGTTATTTTTGCATCAGCAACCTAATAAATTTGACTACCTTCTTCAAGCAAATCATACATTTAAACAGCCAACTGAGGTCTTTCTGTAGGTAAACCTTGACAAATCTTTATAAAACTATAATATTTGACAAATGTTGCTTAAAGTTTCTTATAGAGCCTGTTTTTTTTCCTTGTTGTTTACAGAGATGTTGTCTGGCATAAATATGTATGTTGTAGCAGTTTGTGCACATTGATAAAGTGAGCATGCCTGAGCAGGGCTGAGCTGGTGGCATTTGCTGGGATTCTCCCAGGCCAATATACCACTGTGGGCACCCTGTGACCTCCCTCCCAGGTGGTCTGCTTAGCTGATCCTCCACCTAACACACAGGTAAAAAAGGTCACTTATCAAATAACTCCTTTCAAAATGATACAGTCAATCTCCAACCACTGAGTCAAACAACCTCAATTTTTAAAATTTCTAGGCTTTACAAGTGTTTCCTACCTTTCTTAGTCTGCCATTTTCCTGTAAAAGGGCCTACACTTCCTGCATACTGGCACTTCTGTTCCCAAGGACCATTGTCNNNNAAAACAGGACCTTGTGTGATTATCATATTATTCAGTTAGAGGAGAAATAAAGGCACAGCTGACGAACCAGTGAACCAGATTAGAGTGTTGTCTTCGTCTGAGGCTGTTTTTAATTCTCCAATCAGACCATCCAGTTCTTGCAGACTGGCAGTGTACACGTCATCACTTGGATAGTGAGGGACGGTGGGGGCGCTTGGACTGCGAGGAGGAGCCAGTGGGACGTGCATGTGAGCCAGTGCAACGTAGAGCAGATACGGCTGTCCCCGGGTTCTGAAAATATAAAACGGTCTGGTTTGAGAAACGTGTGCTGGGAAGTAAGACGGTTGCAAATACTCCACATGACCGTTTCCACATGAAGAAGGCTGCAAGACCAAAACCTGGCGTGTACCATGTAGATGATGGAAACATTTCATATGAATAATCTATCTGTGTGGCTGTAACTGAAACGGCTTTTCTTTAAAGGAATGTGGGTTTTCCAGCTGGAACAAACAATTGATGACTTCCCTGAATTGAAGCCAATTTTACTGTCGAGTACTGGTAATATGATAACTTGTGCGCTTGTTCACATGACCTTACAGTATTGCATGTGTCTGTTGTCTTTTTTATGAACAGCTGTAAACAGCAGGGTTCATCACCTTCATCAAACTCCAAACACACACACATGCACACGCACGCACGCACGCACGCACACACACACACACACATTCTTTTAAATGTACTTTTTGGGGACTTTGGATTGACTTCCATTCATTTTCTATAGCCTAACCCTGACCCTTACCGTAAACCTAACCATTACTAGTAGATGCCTAACTCTAAGTCATCCACAATTCAGACCTTCGTCCTAAACCTAACCAACCACCGAGACTGTGGGACCTGGCTTTGGTTTCCATAAAGAGCAGTTAGTTCCCACAATGCATGGTTTTTTGTAAAATTGTTCCCTATAAGGTAACCAGAAACAAAAACACCAAGTTCAGGTCAACTGCTGTACAAAAACTCTCAAGATTTAATGAACCTGTAATCTGAAATTACAGCTGAACTGACTCTTCTTTCAAAGTAATAAAAAAATTGTAATTTTATTGTAACACACTGCTTTTCACTGGCTTGTGATGTAACTTCAACAATACTTTAGATCAAACTCAGTAATTATTGTTTGACTTGTGTGTGTGTTTACCTTAGCACTCTTCATTTACTCAACCTTAACTTTTTCAAATCGATCACTGGTGCAAACATGTTCTCAAGTTATAATCTCCATGAAATTATTTACTCTGAAAGCAGCACCCTGGCAAAAACTACACCTCACACATTCAACTTCAAGGGATTAAATTGAGATTTAGACACAGTCTGTTTCATGATTAAAGTGATGGAATACTCCAGTTTTAATTCTTATGTTTCCAACTCATTGAAAGCAGAGTCACAAGTAACAGGCACAGGTAAAATACGATGAAAGTATCTCACTATGCTCGAGGACCTCCTGACTCAAACCAGAGAAACAGCCAAGACCTTTTAAACCAAGATTCAAGTTAAGTGCAAAAGTTGAAACTTTGAGTTTTGAATCTTAAATAAGTGATATTACATAAATGAGACTGTATGCATATGGTTAAAATGTCAGTAAGAAATTATAGTTTTAGCTTTTTTTTTATTGTCATGTCATAAAGACTGGTAAAAGAAAATAAAAAATAAAAAAAATTACAATGAAAGAAACAAATTCTGCATAATTTTTTTTTTGGAAATGTGCTAATAAATTAATACATTAGTTTGTAGTTAAATTTTTGAATAATTGCCAACTAACAGCAGGGTTTTTAACCTACAGAAACCAAAGTGTCTAAAAAGTGGTTTCAAATGGCGATGTTCATGTAAGAGCTGTTTGAGATGTCCGACAAGTCTAAATGTATCAGTCATGTTTTGATTTGCAGAGTATACTATGCAGTGCGCTTTGTTTACACTGAGCACATACCTACATTTCACAATTACATTTTAATACAACCTGGAAAACTACTGGATAAAACTCATACTGCACCAATTGATATACAGGTGCAGCTCAAAAAATTTAGAAAATTGTGAAAAAGTTCCTATTTCTTTTTTTGTCAATCGTTTCAGAAAGGGGAAACTCACATATTCCATAGATTCATTAGTGCAATATTTCAAGTTGGTTTTTTTATTGTAATTGTGATGATTATGTCTTACAAATACTGTACATTCAGTGTCTCAGAAAATTGGAATATTGTGAAGCGGTTCAATATAGTAAACTCCTGGTGTCACACCCCAATCAGCTCATTAACTCATGTCAAGCCTCTCCTGAAACACCAAAGTTCATGCTCAGTAATCCAGGTATAAAATCAAACACTGTTCAGTCAGGTCATCTGGACAGTTTCTTTTTTTTAGCTGAGACATTTTGTCCTTCATCCAAAGGACTTCTTCAGTCATATTACCAGTAATCTGAGGAGCCACCAACAAGTGATTCCCACAAACGGCATACTCCATAGTGGGGAAAAAGCAGTTTGCTGGTGCTAAGATGACCTCCAGAGCCCACCCTCTCCGCCGTCAACTCCTTTGACACTGTCATGCCGAAGTGGTTCTAAACACCAAAGTTCATGCTCAGTAATCCAGATATAAAATACAGTTGGTTTCCACTATGCTGTTTGTGGGAATCAGTTGTGTTTGTTGGTGACTTCTCAGACTGAAGAAGTCCTTTGGATGAAGTACGACATGTCTCAGCTAAATAAGAAACCATCCAGATGACCTGACTGAACATTGTTGGATTTTATACCTGGATTATTGAGCATGGACTTGGGTGTTTTGAACCACTTTGTCATTGACATAAGAAACTTTTTCACAATATTCCAATTTTTGGAGATGCATGTAGTTCAGGATATACTTTGTGTTTCTTTTCATAGTTAACAGAGGGTAACTTTAAATGTTAAGCAAAAGAACACCATTTATTTTGTAACTTGTTTTAAGTCACTAGGATACAACTATATGCTTTATTTATTTCAAAGTGAGTTTCTAACTTTACCAGTATTAATTTTCCATAAATATAAAAAGAACTCAAACAGAAATATAGTTAGACATTTATTTTTCCTTTTTTTTGTTTCTTTCATTTCTTTTGTACTGACACTTAAAAAAAAAAAAATCTGTGACAATTTTTTGCACCACTTTAATTTTGCAATTCAAAATAAACTAAAGTCTTTAAAATTCAGTAAAAATGTGTGAAAACTGTATATGCAATGCCCAAAGCTGTATAATCGGGTCAGCCAAACTGTTTATCTAAAACTTGTAGTTTAATTTCTGGATGAAACTGTTCACTCAGCTGTTTGGATGATTATTTAATAAACTCCTCTTTAAAAAAAAATAATAAAATGAAAAATTGCCCTGACTCAACTTCTGTTCTGATTTTGCGCTATAAACTGAAATAAATAAATAAACTGTGTTGGAAGTCCAAGTTCAGGTGCCAGCCTATTTTTATTTAACTTTAGTATAAAGTAACCAACTTTGTGACTTTGCGTCTCACTTGAATCTAAGTAACGTGACAAAGTAAAAAAATCTGGCTTCAGCTCACAGATTACACAATCACCAGAATAAATTGAGTTTTTCTCCTGAAGCCATTTGATCTTTGGGTTTACAGCATATCTGCACAGCAGCAGCTTGTGAACACTTAACATTCATACGCTCCTCAGTTAATATGACTAACAGCAGGAGTGTGTCGTGACACCCCATTCACCAACATCATAAGTCCAAGACTGTTCATTTCATATCACAAGTGCACATCCACGTTAGTTCTCTAAATAAGTTAGAGAAAATGCACATCCAAGTGTGTCAAATCCAAATGATTATATAGTGTAAACTGTTTTCCACACTTTGAGTCTTTGTTTTGCGTGTGTTGTACCTGGCACTGTGTATAATCCGGAGTGCAGCAGATTTATACTTTTCTGTTAATGTCCAGAGGTCGAGCGGCTGCTCCACAATACTGCTGTTCTCAACCAGAGGAAGGCCCACCTTGGAATAACAGCCTCCGTGTTTGCGCGTCCTCAGACTGGATCATAACATGAGGATGAAAACACAGTTCAGTCATTTATCTGTGCGTGTAAAATGTTGAGCTGTGGTATTGTTGTGCATGAACACTAAGCATGTCAACGTTCCTATAGTACAGCCATACCTGGTACCTTCAGGTATGGATGAAACACAAGGGAAGCACGGGGGTTGGTTATATCCCGGTGTGTCGGTACAGCCCATGTCATTACTGTAGGGAATACCCATGAAGTAATCAAAACCTGTCCAAAATACAAGAAAAGCATCTTGTACTAAAAATGTTTAGAACTACAAACACATTGCACCAGGCTTAAAATCTATATTGTGATCAATCAATATAAGCTTGCGAGGACAGAATTTCATTGCATTTCCTTCCTGTTCTTTAAAACAGAACCAAATAATCACACTTCATTATCTGTACTCCTTGCAGGTTGATTGTCCCATCTGGCTGACTGATTCAAACGTCTTTTGTCTTGCTTCTACCTACTTTCTTTCACCTTCTCTTTAGACCATATTTCCACTTCTTCTGAAATACGGTCAGTTCCAGTTCTCTTTTCCTCCTGGTCCCTGCTTTCACTAGAGATCACAGTGCTGTCCACGAACGCTATAGTCCATGGGGACTCCTGCCCAACCTTAAATATCATCCATAACCACACAATCTAATCCATCACAAGAAAGGTCTCAGGGATACCTGATGTAATGGCACACTGAAACCATCTGTCATCACACATCTCACCACTGTCTCGCTGTCCTTGACCATGTTCTGGACTACTCTCACACATCACATTTGACTTCCCGTAGTCTCACAGTTGCTCACTTGGCACCATGTTTTCTCTAGATTTACAACATCAATGCAACTCCTTCTGACCTTTTCTGTACTCCTTCACTCCCACACTGCAGTTTTGTAACTTAACACATTTAGTTTCCACTGCTGAGTGGCAAGGTGAAACAGTGGTTAGAGCCATCGCCTCACGCCAAGGTCGCAGGTTCTTCTCCCAGCCTAGGGCCTTTCTGCGTGGCGTTTGCACGTTTGCTTTGTGCACCCATGGGTTTTCTCTGGGTGCTCCAGTTTGCTCTCATAGACCAAAAAGGTGCATGTAAGGTTAATACGTAACGCTAATTTTCTCTAGGCGTTAGAGTGTGACTGGTTGTTTGTCTCTATGTAGGACAGTGATGGACTTACAGCCTGTCCAGGGTGTACTACGCCTCTGAAGCAGTGTGCTGCAAATAGGTTCCAGCTCCCCCACAAATTGAAAATGGAAAAGTGGGTAAAGTAAATAAATGGATGGATGATTTTACTTCTTACCTTAAGCTAGTGGACATGTTCTAGTTCAAGGTGCTTTATTGTCATTCGCATCACATGTGGTACATGAGGTGAGTTGCAAGTCAGTGTGCTCCATCAGCAGTGAGTGTGTTTGTGATTTTTGGACCTGAGCATCTTAAGAATAAATTTTGCAGTCTTTCTCTTTCTCTGGATGGCATTAATCTGCCTCCAGTCCTAAAGTGAAAAATCTTGGTGTCATTTTTGATCAGGACATGTCTTTTAACCCCTATAATAAAAATGTTACCAGAACTGCTTTCCTCCACCTGCGTAATATCATTAAAATTAGAAACATATAGTCCAAAAATTGTGCAGAAAAGCTGGTTCATGCATTTATCACGACTAGGTTGGACTATTGCAATTGTTTATTATCTGGGTGTCCAAATACTACTTTAAAAACATCTTCATCTGATCCAAAATGCTGCTGCGAGAGTCTTAATGAGAGCTGATAGGAGATCATATCTCCACTTTTAGCTTCTCTCCATTAGCTCTCTGTCAAATTCAGAATAGAATTCAAAATCTTACTTCTAACCTACAAAGCTCTCAACAACCTAGCTCCATCTTACATTACAGGTCTTATTGTTCCATATTTTCCTAACAGAGCACTTGGCTCTCAGGCTGCAAGCTTACTTGTGGTTCCTAGAGTTTCTAAAAGCAGAATGGGAGGAAGATCTTCCAGTTATCAGGCTCCTCTTTTGTTGAACCAACTTCCAGTTTCTGTCCATGAGGCTGACACATTGTCCAGTTTAAAGACTTTCCTTTTTGATAAATCCTATAGTTAGGGTTGGCTTGGGTTTCCTGAGCTGTCCCTTAGTTATGCTGATATAGTTATGCTGCATATGTTCATTAAGCATATATCTCAGTTTATATCTTAGATCCTTATTGTTTGTTTTTACACTTTATATTGTTGCTATTGTTGGGTGTAACTGGGAGCCTATGTACACAACTTTGTTCCACTTCATGTACCACATGTGATGCAAATGACAATAAAGAACCTTGAATCCTATAGGCTTAGACTGCTGGAGGGCAAACTGACCACATTTCTTCACTCTGCTACTGTCTTTACTTACTCTGCTCAACCTGTTTTGTATTTGTATTTTTTTTCTACACTTGACATGTGTTTTTGTCTTTCAGGTACACCTGCATCTACATCTGGACCTGCCATCCTGTGCTTGTTTCTTTCTCCTTCCTGTTCCTCTCAGACCAGCCCATCAAAGCAGATGGCCACTTGTCCTGAGCCTGGTTCTGCTGGAGGTTTCTTCTATTAAAAGGGAGTTTTTCCTTTCCACTGTTGCCTTTGTGCTTGCTCAGGATGGGAGACTGCAACAAAGTAAAGATTCAACATGTCTGCTGGATTCCTTAGATAGAGAACTTTACTAATGGCTTTTGTATGTGAATGTTTCTGTTCAGTGCACTGAGACAACTTCTGTTGTGATTTGGCGCTATATAAATAAACTGAATTGAATTGTTGTCCCACAAAACACCAATTGAGGATGTTTGTGATTAGTGTCCCTGCTTAGTTTCTTTCCTGCAGTGAGATTGATGATCTCATAAACTTAATGTAACTGGAGGGGCTTTGGAAGTCTGAGTGCCAAGTTGTAGCACTCAAATGGAAAACTACAGACAAGACAACGTTGCGTAACCGAAGCACATGAACTTGTATTTCACGTAATATATGTATTTCCTTTTACCTGAATGCGTCAAAAAGACAAGTCAACAAATAAACTTTGTAGCGTTGTTTAAAACATTCTTGGCACTTTTTTGTGTGTTCCTAAAAAACAAACAGTTATATGAGAACATCATTGTAACACTAAGGAGTGCTTTTCCAACAACAGCATACAGTAGGTTGTGCTTGTCAAAGTAACATTCACATGTAAGACAAATGGTGATGTTTCCATGTCAAATTTTTTTGCCCGAAGCATCAAACCGCCTCAGCCTGTTTTCCTTGTTCTTATGAATTCAATGAGTCTTTCCCATACAGAAAAAAAACACACATAAACAAAAAAAAAAAAAAAAAAAAAAAAGATTCCTCAGACCAGACCATGTTTTTCTACTGCACATGCTCCACACCTGACAATTAATGTCAATTGGATACACATTTAGGGGTAAACACAGCAATGACACACAACAGGCAGTGCTGCTGCTTAATACACCGTAGTATTTACATTAATAGTGTTTAACATATATCTTAGCTCTTTTAGCATACCGTTTAGCGTTTGTTTAGTATATATCTTAGATCCTTTTTGTAATGTTTATTTTTATGCTTTTGTTATTTTGGGGTGTAACTGGGACCCTGAGTGCATACTTTCATTCCACCTCATGTACCACATGTGATGCGAATGACATTGAAGATACTTGAACTTGAATAGCCAGTTCATAGCTAACTGCATTAACCTTTTGAGCTACAGTAGCTCATCTGTTGAAGGGAACAACACGCCATTGCTTCAGACATGCATCGGTGAACCTTAACTCCCCCCAATAACAATTTAGCGATGAAATACATACTTTCCCAATTTTGTCTGCTTTGAACACGTCATAATCTAGAAATGCATGTTTTCTTGTTGACTAAAACCACTCTCCTAGGTATTGTAATGAGTGGGTGACAACGCTGATGGAATCCCAGGGAAGTGGATATTGGCAAACAACACTGTAGATTGAGCCATGCCCAGTGGAGAGTGAGTGCACTGATCCCATTAAGCTCCTACTTTTACCTCTCTTAGTTGGAATGTATGGTCCGCTGTGCCCAAGATGCCACTTCCCGATCATGGCGGTGTAATAACCTGCCTGCTGCAACAGCTGGGGCAAGGTGATTTCAGAAAGAGGCAGACCAGCCACAGAATTCACTCCAAAGTTATGTGTCACCCCGTTTCTGAGGCCATACCGGCCTGTCAGGATCGCAGCACGGGATGGAGAGCATGTTGAGGCCGGGGAGTGGAAGTCCGTCAGTCTGGATACAGAATATTTGTAGAAATGTCACAAGTTTATCTGGAGAACAGATTAGCTACATGGAAAAATCAACATTATTTTTACTTTGATGGAAGTAACCGCCAGGTATTAAATCAATAAAGGATCTACCTAAGTCCTTGCTGGGCCATCAGGTTAAGGTTTGGTGTGTTGTTTGTCTTCTTCTCTGGTTGGTTAACATCCAGGTCACCCCAGCCTATATCATCTGCCAGTATAATGATGAAGTTTGGCTGTGTGACCGTCTCTCCAGTTCCCAGTCCCTGTTGGGACACTGTGTGGAGCAGCAGCACACATAGCAACACCCTGGACAGTCGCAGCTGGTTTAAGGTCTCCACCATTGTAGGTTAAAATCTGTAAGGGTAAGGGTGACACTAAAGCTCAGCAAACACACATCTCATGTGCTGACACACAGAAATCACAACTTCAATTACATGAAGGGTACAAAAATTAAAACGAAACAAAAAAAAGTTTGGTTATTTCTTTGTTGTAACAATGCTTATTGGCAATAACTATTATACTGTTGGAAAGCCTGGTAGTTCCCCTTAAATGGTGCAGAATTGGTTAGGAAAATGCATCTGTGAGTTGAACAGCAGAGTTGAGAACTGTGCCCATGAAAAACTAGACACATCTTCTCTGCCAGTGCAAAAACAGCTTACTCTGCTATTGACTCTTGTTTTGAGCTTCTAGTACCCCAGGTGTTGACAATCAGGTGTCAGTGAAAAACAACCAATTGCTCACACATTTCCTTGCTTTTTGTGCAGTTTTTATATTAAAACAGCCATTTTCTTAAACTGTTCGAATAAAAAAAGGCATATGAACAAAAGCTTTAAGTCAAATGTGTAGGAAAATCCTCCTCACACTGTTGAAGTTTGTGTCTCTTACAAAAAAGTTGGTAAAATTGAGAAAATAAATGTGTATATGCAGTAACAAATCACTTTTGTTCAGATCTGTCATAACGCCCCACACATGGACTGTATTGACTGTTTGGGATTGGCATTTTCATATCCCTGCTGCATGTGAAAAATTTCTGCATTTCTTTATTGAGAAAATCACTTCCACCAGGACCTAGATCTCACCTTCTGCTCATGACCCCTGTCAGTCATGAGCTCTGATACTGGTTAGTCTTTTAAAGCCAACAGGTTCACCAAGTGATGCTATCCCTCTTCGTTTATTTAAAGAGGAACTTACCCCAAAATTAACTTTTTTTAGCTGATAAACTCCCTGGAATGTGTGTAAAATGTTGTATAGC
>JARVGQ010000610.1:12175738-12187193 GCA_031762355.1 Hypsolebias martinsi | reverse complement strand
TAACTCATGGGGCGGGTGCAGCGGACTATTCAGCCAATCATGGCCGTTGTTCTGAGGCAAACACATGCACGTCACTCGTAGGTCACATTTAGAAAAGCACGATTGTCTGGAATTTCCAGATGCCTTCAGGGTTCTCAAAAAAACTCTGACAAGACAGATGTAACAGGCTGACGGCAACCGATTACAACCACACATTCACGGAATGGTCAAATTATCGTATTTTGGCCTTTTTTGGGATTATTGATCATACATCGTACAGAGGGCAAAATTGTCGTACAAATACGATAATTATCGTACACCTGGCAACACTAATTAACACGAACATACTTTGCATCCATCCCATTTTATCAACATAATTTGGACAAAGTAGTAACTTTCAGTTTCCATTCCAACCATAGCAACAAGCAAATGGACTTCTTTGACACACAGAACAGTTCTCTCACAGGAAGTGTGTCTGAGTGGTTTCTGAGCCCACCTGCTGCTCAAAAAGCATGGTGTTGATAGCCTGGCGGCAAGGCAAGATCATCATGGGAAATCCAACAGCCACAGACATCATAAAACCCACACGGATCATTTCGGTCACCAGGTTGGACGGAAAGTTCATCAGCACATTGCCAGCAATGTGCTCTGTGAAGCTGACATAGCCGAAGAAACCCACCTGGAGAAAGACAATGTTGGAAAAAAAGGGCACCAAGATAAATACACTCACATTTTTGCTGTTTTTGTAACGAGAGCAGTTTGTAACAAACAGTACTACCAGAGGAAAAAGTGATGCAGTGTGTAAGAACAGCTCCACTCACAGTGATGTAAAATATGGTGACCACATTGAGAGCCGAGGTGAAGATGGTGCTCATGCGTTTGACGGACGGCTCATCCAGGCTGTCGTAGGTCGGCAGTACCTGCCTGTGAAAGACGAGCAGGCCATAACGACAAACTCAACTTGCCGCTTGACACAAGACTGCTGCTGCTGTGCTTATATGCATTATTGCTACATCCTCTTAAGAGTCCTAGCCAGCAGGTCAAGAAGTGTACGGTAGTCCCACAGATGCTCAGTAAATTCAGTATATTTTTCTGTTCTCACAGCTGACAAAATGACTATCTTCCACTTAGTTTAAATTTAATAATGGAAACGGCTCTATAGAGTTCTTTAATGAGCAGCCATATGGGAACCATTTGTGCTCCTTAGAAATCAAATGATGCATTTCTTTCCTCCTGTTCCAGTCAGCAGCACACTTAAGGCACTGAGTTCTTTATCCTTTTGTCTCTCTGAAATCCTAACAAATGCTTATATTAAGAAAAATAATTTAAATATCTAAGAAACTGCAGTACTTGTTGGGATCTATCCATTTTCTTATAAACGCTTTTGCTTTCCGGGTCGCAGGGAGCTGGTGTCTATCTCCTGCAGTCATTGTGTGAGGTAGGGGACACCCTGGACATGTCTCAAGTCCATCACAGTCACATGAAGACAAATGAGACAACCATTTTAGTATCACTCACACCTAAGAACAATATAGAGTTACCAGTGAACATTACATGTATTTTTCTGGTCTGTGGGAGAAAGCGGGAGTACCCGGACAAACCCACGCTCGGATAAGAAGAACATACAAACTAGTAGGCTTGTCACAATAGCAAGTTTTGCTGGGTGATTAATTGTCTCGGAAATTATTGCGATAAACGATAACATTGCTTGAAATTAGACAATAATTAGTAATTATTGTCAAATTTAAGAAGAAATGTTGGCTAATTTGTTTTGAATATAGTACCTATTTTCAACCACCAGATGGCAGTATAAAGACTGTCTGAACCGTTGGATGGGTAGTGAGGGAGCGAAGCGTGTCTCTAAGAAAAATGGGAGGGAGGCCCCTTGACATGACATGGGCTGTTTCTCCTTTATTTTATTTTTTTTTTTGGTTCTCTAAAATTATAGACGCTCGGTGTGATTTGAGCTCTTTAGCGTAGGATTTTTCTACATAAAGCTTTTTATTAAAAAATAATAATAAAATCAGTAAACAAGTCCTCAGCTTCTTTTTACAGAGAAAAACAATTTTTTACATGAAGGCACGGGTTTCAACTGTGCATTTAGGAGCTTTGACAAGACTGAGGTTTTTTCCCCAGAGGTTGGCCTGTTAGCTTAGCTCGTAGCTTAGCTTCTCAGCTGAGCAGATTTTAACAATCCAAAAACACAATTTTGGACGATTAAAACAGATTTTCAAGAGAAAAGAGAAAGGGAGGGATCATTGAAGAGCACTGGAGTTGAGCCTTTTGTCATCCAGTGTCTTCAGAACGAGAGAGACACGAAAAAAATGATAAAGCTAATAAATGAAAATGAGGTTGATAATTTTTTTTAATCATACAATTAATTGATTTATTGATTGTCACGACAGGCCTACAAACTAGGCATCTATTACCTGCCTTTATCTACACATATGTGACGCCTTAGGATATTCAGAGACACTTCAACTTTTTGGGAAGTGGAGGAGGTTGTTTTCTAAGTACTGTATATGCAATAAATTAGTTTCTCTATGCCTATATTATCACACAAGTATGATCTCATGGGCATTCAAGAACTGATGAAATTTCACCAAATTGTCTTTTCCAAACTTTAGTTGGCTGGTGACTCTTTATCTGGACCTGATTTAGTAGATTCCTGACTACAGAAAAAGAGCTACCCAAAGCTCATACAGTTGTGTTATAAAAAGTAGTTAACACAGAGGTTGTGAGAATGACAGTACATGCAAAATGGTAGTAAAATGACAGAAACATAATGGCAGTGGAGTGCTGGGTGCATAAAGTGTTCCCAGTGTATGCACGTCCTGCATGTGTGTGGCACAGTAAGGGTGACAGTAGTCAAGGCTGGTTGAGGTTGGACCTGAGATTGCCTGTCTGTCTCTCGCCATCATTTCCTGCTCTGTGCAATAAGAGACTGCGGGCGTGTGGAGGGAACCATCGGCACATTAACCAGTAAATTTACAGGCCTTATATATAACAGCGAGTGCCCGACAGGTTTTAGAGCATTATAAACTTTCTTGGCAGACTCTTTTTTTCCTCGCCTCCTTTCTCGAGTACAAAAGAAGAACCACAGAGCAGAAATGAACGAGGGCGCAAGAAGCCATAACTTTCTCTTTCCCTTGTTCCTTCTCCGCCAGTCTCACTTTCACACACTCTGATTTTATTAGCTCATGCTGTCCCTTGATGCCATTTCTTGACGCTGATTTAATCCGTAAACCAGTAAATCTTACAGCCAAGGTTAAATAAAACTGTATAAGGTTAGCCTAAAGCTAAAATATCTAATAGTCACTCAACAGTCCCGACTCAACGTCCTAATGTTCTTCAACAACCTTAAAATTCAGTAGCGTGCAAAAATCTGGCCAACACTAGTAAAATGTGTGTTTCTAACAACATACAAGTTAAAAAATAAAATATGCTAAGAAAAATGTTGGCACCCTGGATGCTCAGTATTTTTAAACATCCACAGCTTTTGCACTTTTATCACAACCTGCTGTAAATCTTTCTGTTGCAGAAAGAGATTTTGTTTTACTCTCTCTGGGAAATGATTATACTTATGGGAAATTATTTGCATTTTTACAGTTGTTTTCTTCAAGATTTCCAATGTTTGATAAATCAAGGATTTTAGGAGCCATGGTGAAATGCTCAGCTCAAGCCCCTTTGTGACGTGTTAAAAGATCCTTAAAATAAAAGCTTATTTATTTAAACAGACTTGTTGGCTTCTAGAAATGTCCCAGATTCAATTAGAACCTTATCAGCTCCCAGATCATTTTCCTAAAACCAACCAGGATTATTCACAGGGGGCAACATAAGAGGTTTCTGTTTGTCCGGCAAACTTTTTGTCTCGGACAACCAGATCTCGCCTGAGGTTATCTGGTGAACAACCTCAGGTGAAATAGACACAGATCTGTCAATGTGATGGATTTCAGTCATCTGCAAAAATGAAAGGGCAAAAAAAAAAAGTGTTTTGTTGTGATCTGTTTAAAGCAATCCAACCTAATAATGATACAGGGATTATCAACAATTAAAGAGAATCACACCCACAGTTTTACCCAATCAGAGCAGGGCAGGTGGTGCCGTACGATACACGACAGGTGTGCTCAGTGTTCCCAACTTAAGGGCCCTGCTTACTGCAGCTGAAGTGACCAACTCGATTCTCGACATAGCTGTGTAACAAAAATTGCGTCATTTTGTTCTCAGATAGCTTCGCCCGCTCCTTAACACAAGGCCTGGACCAAACTTTTTCCTCACAGGCGCACACACCAAGTATTGTGTAACTGATCAGAAGTTTGTGGACATCTTTGTCAATGTGCAAATGTGTTCGGAGATTCAGTTGCATGACTCTTCAGTAACACTGAATTAGTCAAATGGACAAAAAATCCTGGATGGAGATCGTGCAGACATCGTGTATGGAAGAGTCAGTCTGCTGACAAGTGTTGCACTTTCTTCATGATAGATTTGTGGTCAAACGGCGGATGCAGGGACTGAATGGAGACCGGCGGGAAGAAACCCGTGCGGTGACATATTACAGCGGGAGGGGTTTCTCTGTGCCAGTGTCTCATGGACTATGAAAGCTGTGCATGTATGCCATTGTCCCACAAACATGTCACTGCGAGTCGACTGTTCGTCTTCGGATGGAGTATGCTGGGCCCTTGGAGCGAGGCTGAAGGTGAGAGCACCAATCAGTGTTTCCAAGAACATTCCCCCCCAGGAGGACACCTCTTTACCTTAACAGAAGACGATGACATATAAAAATTATTTAACGTCTACATATTGAGCATATGTGTTTGCACATGACCAGTTCAATGGAGTCGGGGGACATACCAGAACTGATACACCATTACCCCCAACTCCTTCTCCCAATTTTTAAAGTATATTTGACAAATCCTCAATTGAAAACACTGAAAGGACATAAACTACAGAAAAGTTGTTCTTGTTGTGCTCTCTCTCTTCCTTCAGAATGCCATTGGTGGTGCAGGTTAAAGTCTTCCTACATCTTCAACGCTTAAGAAAGGTTAATTCATGTCATCTGGACCCGTTTCTTTAATAGAGAAACGTTTCATCTCCCATCTGGAAGACTTCATCAGTCTGCAGCCTGCCAACCAGATCTGTCCTGTAGGTAGCCTTCACTGCTGTTTCAAGCCAACCTCCTGTTGGAATCTCAGAAATAGACTTTTAACACGTGCAAAACACGCCCATCCAAAACAATCAATCATCATGTACAACAATCAAATGATTTAGGCCAGGTGGCCGACCCCCTGAGGACAACCAAGACCAAAATGGTTCAGAAAGTGTTGTAAGCTCAATCATCCAGGTAGATAACAACAATAAAGGTTAAATTGTGATACCATTCTGTGTACTTTTACTAAGGTCATGTACACAGTATACTCCTCTTTATGTGAAAACCTTTGATAAGTGCCCTGTGTGCAGGAAAAAGCTCTCAAATGTGTAGGTAGTATGGGGTGTGCTTAGGTAACCAAGTGAATATTTTTCAGTCAAAAGATTTTTTTTTCTTTTTTTAATCTCTGTCTTAAGTATGCTGCGAGTGTCTCTCTTGCAAAGTCTGATGACGAGGAAGTTGCACTCGAGCTCCTGAAAGACTCTGCCACTCATTAGCTTGGAACTTCCAGCAGTCCACAAGATGGCTGAGAACTTTTAGTAAACTTTGTATATAGTGCAATATACTTGTAAAAATTAATTTTCCCTTCATTATTGTATACTATTTTTATACTGGTGGCAGAACCAGAACTTCTGCTGTACAACCTGAACAAGTTCCATTTATCTACCTCTGATTTAGATACTGGTTTGAAAACGTTACAGTTTTTCCCTTTTTTTTTTTTTTTTGTTAAGTTTTCTTTTTTTGGTGAGATGACTCAAAAGCTTCTGCACAGACTGAACCTTAAAAATAAACCATGTTGTAGTTAAATGTACTGTATGGACTGTACGGACATATTCTCCTATCTCGGTACAATGATAAATCTTATTCTGATTCTAAATCTGAGGCTCTAACTTGTCGTTCCAAGAATTATTTGGTAGTTCTTATTGAAGTTTTGTTTTCTTAGCTTCAATGGCTGTTTTCTGAAGATGATTTGGATTTAAATTTTCAGATGAGCAGCAGAAAGAAGTTTTCCGTAGACGATACTGAAGACAAGTCCAGACAAAAGGTCATCACTACGAATCTTTTTCACCATTTAAAAAGAGCTATATAAGTGGAGAATGAGGCGTGTGTGAAACTGCACTGTAGCTCCGATTGTTGACTTCAGCCTCCTTCCCTGAGACAAAGCACAGGTCAAAACTCATTTAGTCGTGCTGTGCCTTATTAGAGGAACAGTGAGACGTAGCATGACATAAATGAAGCAGCAGCTTATATCAGTAACGACACGGTCCAAGTCTCAACTGTGGAACAAGACGACTAAAGTTAGCCATCTTGTTAGCTGCTAAGGACAGAGTCTTTAGTGATACGATAAGACACTTATTAATTAATGTTGCGTTACCTCTCACTGTAAGACTTGAAAATCTGTGTAGTTCTTTTTCAGCCCGTCTGTGCCGCCACCTTCACGCGGCCCCTCGTCCCTCACTGAATACAAACAGCCCCTCACATGCTGCTTCACACATGCTTACTAACAATGTGAAGGCAGCACAGCTGAAGAGGATTATTTAATATATAATAAATAATGTATTACTGTAATATATACTAAACGTCTACAAACACTAATATATGTAAATAGTTTATTATACATTTATTTTGTACAGTCATAGCTGTTGTGAAATGTGCCTGTGTGACAAAGATTTGACTAAGAAATATATTTTTGTTATTACTTAATGGAAAAGAAAAATATTGAGAGATTATATCGTACATCACGATTTATCTTAAAAATATTGAGATATTAATTTTGATTCATATCGCCCAGCCCTCATGTGGACGGAATAAACTTGTTTTTGTGATTCAGAAAGAACTAACTGAAATGAGTCATATACTCTTTGCATCGAACATACTTTTCAAAATCAAAATCACTGACTGTTTGCTTCAAGTTAGATATTGACTACTCATAAACACTATATACAACCCTACTTAAAAAAAAGGCTTAACCCTTGATGACTGAGGAAGTCTTTGACAAAAGACGAAACGTTTCTACTTTTTTGTTTTGTTTTGTGAATGTCCAGAGGACCAGACTTAGCTTTTTTTTTTTTTTTTTTTTTTTTAGATTAACCCTTGATGGTTTTGAAGAGTTAATGGCCTGATTTTGCCAAACAAAGCTACAACACTTTCATTTTCAATATTTTTTCTACTTAATTTATCTTCTGAAATTCAATTCTATACATCCTAGTTTAATTATTCATGTTAACAGACATTGTGACCAGCGTGCCCAAACGTTTGAATGCCATTGACTCTTCGCAGTAGGAGCAGATATTTCTAACATGTTTATGTCCTTGTTATGAGCCAACTACTGCACACTATCCACTAGTCACCCCCACTCCACAAAAAAAAAAGAAGACAGGACGAGCCCCCACCCTGTCATAGTCATAATGGTGATGTTAAGTAATGTTTTAACTGAAAGTAAACACATTTCATGAACGTAATAAAAATCCAATGTGCTAAGAGCTATTTAATCAGCCTGTGAAAACATCAGTGTGTCTGTAAGATGGCGGCAGTCCAGTGTGTTGATTAGTGGCTTGGCTTAAGCTGCTTGCTGCCTAACTGAGTGCTCCTCTCGCTCAGTCTGACCACAGGCCAAGAAACCCCCCTGCCAAATATCACTTAGCACAAATAGTGAGAAGTGACGCACAAAGCACACAAATGCAAGCGCATACTTCCCTTCACTTTGGGTGACGTGCACATTCCCACCACACTGTCCTTTGTTAGTTTTGTGCGATTACGTTAATTAAAAGTCAGCTTTAAGTCTCCAGGCTGCATTCATCCACTACTATCACTTGCACAAACAAAACCCTCCACCACACCACCCAAACATCTGGCCCTTAATGACATCACCAAATCACCCCTAAACCTTTGTCAGCACTGAACTACATCCACCAGGACTCTCCATGCTGCTTCAGCCCGTTCAGCCCAGTGCAAACCCAGAGCAAGACTAACTCGTACAGGACAGCAGACAGCAGGCAGGGATTGAGCATGCAGAGGGTGACGGTGAAGGAACGGTCAGAAAAAACCCTGAATGTTTCTCCACTGGAAAAAAAAAAAAAAAGTAAATTAAATCCACAGACAAAATTTTATCACGTTGCCTATCTGTAGTATAATATTTGATTTCAGCGTTTGGGCGGGCCCTTTTTAAACATTTTCTAGTTTTAGCTGTTGGATTGTTTGATTCTCAGCACTGAACGATAAAAATAAACAAAGCAGGCGCAAAAGAAGATCAAGTCTAGAGCAGAAGGTTCAAATGATGACGCTGACTCTAAAAACATGTTTCAGGATGCCACATCAACCCCTTTACTTCTCAAACCTGTGATTTTCATAACTTGACTAACATTGCAAAGGCATGCTGAAAATGTGCATTTTCAGTTGTGTTTGACTTAAACAACAAAAATCTATTTACAGGGTCACTAGGTGAAAAAGCTCATGTATTAAGGACTTAGCCAACCATCAATGAGCCCCTGACTAAAGCACTGTTTTGCATTTGATTTTGTGATTTAAAGGGGTGGATGGGCATGAGGAGTACTTACGACTGACAGGCGAAGGCCATCCCACAGATGGGGATACAGCGAAACACGCCCTCCCAGCGCACCACACTGACCTGCCCTAGCCACCAGCCGCTGAGCAGCCCGTGTTTGAACGAGGACAGCACCATCTGAGAGGAAGGAGGTGGGGAGGAGTGGGGGGGGTTACAGCCCAAACCAAATGAAAACAGCTGGAGGGAGAACATGAACAGCAAAATGGGCGGAGGCTGCATCCATGTTGACAGCTCAATGACTAATGAATGAGGGGTGGAAAACAAAAATCTGAATAAAATAATGAAAGGAAACTCCATATTGGAAGGAAAAACCTGTAAGGCTGAAAAAATAGGGGAAAGTAAATAAAATAAAGTAATATTCAGGAGTTCTACAGAAAAAACAAACACCTCAGGTTTGTCCACCAGCATGTGTTTCCCATGTCTTGCTCCTTTATTGCCCTAAAACAATCCACCACAGCAAACTTGCTCATCCTGGGTGTCACTGAACAGAGAGCAGCAAAGTTACCAATTATTTCATTATGTCACCCCCCTGCCTTATTACTACTGCCACCACACACACACACACACACACACACACATTTTAAATGGTTCAAACCAGAAATGAAGGTGAACAATGGAGGTGAAGGAAGAGGACCGAGCAGAATGTTCAGGCAGGCATGAGGAGGGTTTATGGGGTGTAAAGCTGCAGAGGAAACACAGGGCTTCCTCCACTCTCCACCCCCCTCCCCCCGCCCCACTGCCCTTACAGGGGTGATACCTTTTTGGGGTGAAGTTACTTACGGGTGACAGCAGAAGGTTGTGGCGATAATGGGCAGGCACTGAATGACGCCCTTGAAGCGCCACAGGTGCACCTGCTCCAGCCAGGAGCCCGAGATTATGCCGTAGCGCAGAGACGACAACACTATCTACAGCACCAGAAGCAAAGAGAGTGAAGGGGGAGAGGGAGGGCACGAAAGGTGCAAAGGATGGGAGAGGTAAAGGGGAGTGGGAAAGGTAGAAGAGAGGAAGACAAGTGACGTTATATAATAAAGAGTGAGGAAAAGAATGGATTAGGGGAAGGATGGAAGGAGGGAGGGAAGGAGATACATCACTGTTAGAGGGTCAGGGGTCTCGCCAGGGTCAGGCCTGGACCTAACGCTGAACACACACCACTGTTCTAGGTTATCAACATGCTTCACAAGAAAGACGACGCACACAGAATACAAATGGCACTTTGAAGACTTTGGACGCAGCACAGTTCAGTGAAACATGAGCTGTACACACGCACACACACACACGATTAAACTGTGTGCACATCCAGAGAGTAAATCAACAAAACCATAAGAGACAGACAGCTGCTGCAGAACCATGAAGAGCTAAACGTTTAGCATGTGGCATCAGGGTAAATAAACTGCAGAATGATGTGTCTGGTTTTAAATCGTCTCGTTGTGTTCTCCTTAAAGAAACAGAACTGGTGACATCTGGTTAAATAAGCTGGAGTGGACAAAACGAGCAACTTTAGCGCCTACTTTACGTCATGTCACTTAAAGTTTCTCACTCTTATTTTCTGCCTCTTTATCTCCAATTTGCAACACTTCCGGTTTCTGTATCACCACTCAGAATTCACGCTGGCTGATTCTACGGCTACAAAAGAAGGGTGATCTTTCATTTTTCAAAAGGTGCATGCCATAAATGCACAAAACAGAACAACACGACAACCAGTTCTTTCACTCACTTCATTTTTGATAACTACAACTTCTCGCACCATTTAAAAAGGTGGTAATATGGCAGTTGTTCAGCTTAGAAACTGATGCTACCAAACACATGTTATTAGTTTCTTCCAAATTAATTAAACCCTAAATAAAGTTTTATCTAAACCAGAAGACACTAAACATATTCTAATCACTCTAATCTTAAATCTTTAAGCACACAGAACCTTTCAGTGGACAATATCTGCATTGGTCTTTGACTCATTAGAAACTGAAAGTATGCAACTTAAAAAGACGTGTAAAACGTATTAATCTAAACAGAAAACAAGCAGATTTTCAAGTTCATTATCTTAATAACCTGTACTTAAATTTAATTTAATTAATTTAATGTACCCTAAATTTTCTGCTTTCATTTCATTTCATTTTATAAAACAACACAGACAAGACTGAGGTATTGATTTTTAGACCTGAGCATCTTAGGAATAATTTTTTCAGTCTTCCTCCTTGGATGGCATTAATCTGGCCCCCAGTTCTAATGTTAAAAATCTTGGTGTTATTTTTGATTAGGACATTTCTTTTATCCCCCATATTAAAAACATTACTAGAACCTCCTTCTTCCACCTGCATAAATCACTAAAATTAGAAACATCTTCTCTAAAAACGATACAGAAAAACTGGTTCATACATTTGTCATGTCTAGACTGGACTATTGCACTGATTTGTTCGCTGGGTATCCAAATACTTCTTTAAAATGTCTTCAGTTGATCCAAACTGCTGCTGCCAGAGTCTTAACTGGAGTTAGTAGAAGAGATCATACCTCTCCAGTTTTAGCTTCTCTCCACTGGCTCCCTGTCAAATCTAGAATTGAATTCAAAATCTTACTTCTAATCTACAAAGCTCTCAACAACATAGCTCCATCTTATATTACAGATCTTTTTGTTCCATATTTTCCTAACAGAGCACTTGGCTCTCAGACTGCAGGTTTACTTGTGCCTCCTAATTTCCAAAAGCAGAATGGGAGGAAGATCTTTCAGTTATCAGGCTCCTCTCTTGTGGAACCAACTTCCAGTTTCTGTC
>JARVGQ010000610.1:12043969-12056744 GCA_031762355.1 Hypsolebias martinsi | reverse complement strand
CACATTAGTCAAATCAGACTCAGACATGCTCGATTCGCTCGCCAGCAGCTCCCGTTTCTGTTGATGCCTCTGCGGATTCAGCGAAGCCATATCCGCTTTCCGCCTGCTGATGTCACTTCCTGTTTTCCCATCAGGATAAGGGCCACGCTGTGAGCCGACTCCTGCAGAGCTTTGCAGCTGATGACGGCTTTCATTTGGATGAAGAGAGCAGCTTTTCTGAGGGGGAGGAGGAGGACGAGGAGGAGGGGGAGGGGGAGGAAGAAGGAGACGAGGAAGGGGAGAAGGAAACGTCATCCCACCTTCCTCCTAACATGCCTTCCAGAATCCCTGGTGAGCTTAAACACATGCAAGTCTCAAATTGTTCCTCTCTCACATATACTCCTGTCTTTTTCTTTACAACTGCTCAGTGCTGCCAGAACTCATGTTCGTGTTGTTATTTTCTTCTCCAGCCAACTTTACATCTCACGCTTCCTCCGTAGCTCTGCCAAACTGTGTGCTGAGTAAAGAGATGTTGGTAGACGGGCTGAAGATCCTGATCTCCAAAGAGGATGAGCTGCTCTATGCTGCATCTGTTCAAAGTCTGGACCTGCCTGACATGTAGGACCCCACTCTCCCATATTTCCTGCACAGACACAAAAATCTACATAGGAAACCAGTATAGGAATGATTTACTATGAATCATTTGACAGGTTGCCTTCTTTACTGAAGGGCACAGCAAATGAAGCCATTTTGGACAACTTATTAAACATTTTTCATTCACAAGATCTAACGTATCATATACTGTATAACCATATACTGTCATTTCTGGACTATTGAGTTCAACTGAATATAAGCCGTGTCCACTAAATTAAAAAAATACAATAAAACTGTTTACATATATAGGCCACACTTGTGTATAAGCCGCAGGTGTCCTTGTTGTGACATGCAATATTTACCGTAATTTCCAGACTATAAGCCGCTACTTTTCTGCACATGTTTTGAATCCCAAGTCTTATACAATACTGCGGCTAATTTATGGATTTTTGTTTTTTAACAGGCTAACGAGATTCCTGCCACCAAAATATTTAGCCTCATCACACCCTGGCACTCCCAATACACATCTCTCCTGGGGGTGGGTCCTTGTGACTCAATGAGATTACCTGTATAAATAAAGGTTAAAAACAATCTGATCAATGAAATTACCAAACAGGTCACAGTGGACCAATGAAATGAGGAGTGGAGGAGAGAACGGGGAGGGGGAACTGGGCACAACTAATTATTCACAGCCACTCGATATCAGTGTGAATCGTGTATTAAAGTGACACTTGAAGCTCGGTGGGAGGCTTGGATGACTGGTGGCAAGAATTCTTTGAACAAAACTGGTGACATTCAAATAGAAACTTCTGCCCCAGTCTGCCAGTGGATGCTGTCAGAGGAGCAGTTTAAAAAAATCCTCTGCAGGAGGAAGATGAAGATAGAAATCAATGACTTCCTGGTAGGCTACTATAGAAAAAAAAATTACTGTACATTTTTGTGTATGTTACAGTTACATATTTAATCACAAGTTTAAAAAATCTTCATGTGTAAATGTCTCAGGTTATAACATGGACACTCACGGCTTATAAACAAGTGCAGCCTATGTACAAAATTATTATTATTGTTTAAATTTAGTGGGCCTGGCTTATATTTGGGTGCGCTCAATAGTCCAGAAATTACAGTACACAGAAATATTTTCTTAAACTTTTAATTAAATATGTACCAGTAACACACAAATGCATACAGTAAATGTTTTTATTGGGTATTTTTTGAACAGTGCCTATAGCACGGCGAGTAAAAAATAAATAAAAAAATACAACAGCCTATCAGGAATTCATTGATCGCTATCTTCATCATCCTCCTGTGCACTAAAACCACTAAAGTCGTCGTCTTTAGTGTCAGAATGGAACAGCCTCAGAAAAACTATCACACACATCCTCAGTTTCTCTTTCGTTGTCGCTCTTAATGTCACTTACGTCTAGAGGCAAACTCGCAATTTGATTTGATTTATGATTCACACTTATTTTGAGCGGCTGCAAATACTTCCTGTGGCCCCACAAACTTTGTTTCCCTCTTCCTGGGGCCACAACAGGGAGTGGAGGAGAGTGACCTGTTCGGTAATTTCATTGCTCAGATTGATTTTTTTTTACCATTATTTATAGTAGTCTCATTGAATCATGAGGGACCCCCCCGTGAGTGCTCGTGCATGACGAGGTTAAATATTTTGGCGGCATGAAGCTCATTAGCCCATCCAAAAACAATTTAAAAAAATAAATCCATAAATTAGCCGCGTGAAAAACGTTGCAGCTTATAGTCCGGAAATTATGGTATATACTATTTTGGGGATGGAGCCAACGAATGTAAGACATAAAATGTCACAATAAAGTTGTGTTATTAACACGAGATAAAGTTTAGAATAAGTTCAGTATCAAGTGATATCTGAGAAGTTTAGGACTTTGGCAGACAAATTATCATCCAGCTGGTAAAAAAAAAAAAAAAAAAGAAAGGGCTCATGAGACAACTTCTCTTTCCATCCTAAAAAAAACAGCCAACAAAATCTGCTAAAATATTTTTTTTTAATTACCAGGTAAATAATGAATAAAATGAGCGTGATTTGTGTGCGTTTTACAAATACATCCATGTTTATCCCCTCAGATTCAGTGTTGTCATTGAAGGGGAACGAGGGAATCGCCCCAGGATCTACTCACTGGAGCAGCTACTACAAGAAGCTGTAAGTTGAATTCTAACCCCATTTTGCATTCTGCACTTTTTTGTTGCTTTATATTTGTTTGTAAAATTTGGGACCTTTTTGCTTCAGGTGTTGGATGTCCGACCCCAGACTGAAGCCATCCTGACTGCAGGAACGAGAGTGTGTGCCTACTGGAGCGAGCGCTCTCGCTGTCTTTACCCTGGTTACGTCCAGCGTGGTGAGCGCAATGTTTAACAGCTTTTCCCTGCACTAACACACCGCTTATTTCCCAGAAACTCACGTTTCCTGTGTTGCGCCTTAGGTAGCCCAGGTGAGGAGGAAAAGGAGGGCGGTGTGATGGTGGAGTTTGATGATGGAGACAGAGGAAGAATCTCGCTTGTGAACATCAGACTTTTGCCTCCTGGATACCAAATTCATTGTGAGTAAGACTTTGTGACGACTCACAGAACAACAGTACATGTATTCAAACTGAACCATGATAGTACGGACGTTCGGCACAAGTACAATGAAGTACACAACAAATACATTAGTCACAGGTGATCACCACTCATATGTAAAAGCGGGTACTGGTACTCTTTTTATGTAGCTATATTTTGCTAATGGCCACAACAGAAAAGAAGCAGAGAAGGATACTATTAAAGCACTCTACTTCAAAGCAAAGCAAGAACGTTAGGTTCAGAATAACACAACGTCTAAAGACCTTCTTTTTTGTTTCAAATCAGCTGTGTGATAAATGTTTCCTGGTCATGATCTGTAGCTGCAGTGGAGGGAGATGAAAAGTATCGGTATGGCAAACAGTTAAATTATATAATGTGTGCTTTGAACTGTCTATGACACATCATTGGTGTTTTTACTTACCGTAATAAGCCTAATCTAAACTTTTTTACACCAACACTGAGAAGATTTGAGCCTTCTTATTTTATTCATTTTGTATTTTAACATTACAAGATGTTATTTAATCCTGAGTTGCCATTTATTTATCAAGTCCAGTTCAAATTCTTTGAAGCAACACACTGTTGTTGTTCTCGATCCTTAAGGGAGATATTTTTTTGGTACTCATCTAATTTCTTTGAAAAATGGACTATAGGATAGAGTTGCACTTGTGCCCAAAAAAATCCGACCCGACCCGACCCGACCCGACCCGGCCCCAGCCCGTAGCCATCATTTCCGAACCCAACACCCCCCCCCCCACCACCACCAACATTTTTAATTAAGCTTTCGCTGCTTATATATGTGGTTATTAACAGTCGGCAGATGCATGCGGCTGAATAAAGGGGCAGAAGATCGGAGCTGAAGGGGTGTTTGTCCTTTCATGGCCACCAAAGCGCATTAAATCCCTGCTTCTGCCTGCATTCTGCATTATTCAGACATGGACCGTGCTCTGACATGTCAGATATTTTGTGATCTCGCCTGTTTGGGTTGTCGGACGTGTGCATGTGCTGAGTGTAATGGCTGAATTAATGTCCATTTGGGATGATGGATCGCTGGCAGTAGTCCATCTGAAGCTTAACTGAACTTTTTTCCCTCTTTCAAGGCCGGTCAGCACACGGTCAAATGGCCACGTTTAGCTGGCGAAAAGTATGGCAAGCCATGTTTCCATATAATTGGCTCGTCAGCCGCGTGCATCCGCTGATACAATCAAAAGCCCAACATCGACCCGGCCCGCACCTTAATCACATTATTATGACCCGGCCCTAATCCGGGTCGGGTAGGGCCGGACTCCAGGTTCGGGTTAGAAATGACATCTGTACTATAGGATATGTTTCACTGTTCAAACCAAATGGAACAAAACAGTAAAACATGACTTTTTATATTTAATTTGAAAGTGAAGACACCAAGGTACATACCAGACTGTAACTTAGCGTACTGCTACACTCCAACAAATGAATTAAATAATTGAAACACCTACACTAAACAACTCTTTTACATTAGGTGCTGAACCTTCTCCAGCTCTGCTGATCTCTCCCGGTCGTCGGGGTCGCCGAAGCTCTACTGTGGAGAAGAAAGAAACACCTACAGAGAAACCAGCCAACGAGGAAGCAGGAGGGAAGCCCCAGGAAAAAAGGCCAGGTACTGAGCAGGGAATGTAGCAAATGTAGTTTTAAATGAGAAAAAAAAACAAAACTGTAAGAATGAAATATTCTGTATGCATTTAAAGGCAGTTTGACCATTAATGAGTGAAGAACAATTGAGACTAGCGATTCTAACATGAACTTGCATTCGGTGGTAATAGCTATAACAATGTTTATGATATTTACCTGTCCTTTCTGTTCACATGACTCAGACCACTTGGATTCCATACTTTAAAGCTGATGTGTTGGTATGCTCAAATAAAATTGTAAAGTCAAGAGCAACTGTTGCAAAGATACAGCTATAATCTACTATTTCTGATGTTGCACTAGGCTTGAGAACCAGCCTTTGGGACTATTTTAATGGCAAAGCAGCCTTGACATATTCTGAACAGAATCAAACTTCATTGACAGAACATTTTCAGGAGCTCATTAGGCAGATTTGTAGATTTTAATATGTACGAAACATTAGGTATATACTAACTAGTACGTGATTTTTGACAAATACTGGTTTGCCTCCAACATACATTTGTACGTATGGATGTCAAGCCGCCAGACTTACCCTAGAACAAGATTTAATTTACGGTCTGTCTGTCAAGCAGATGCCTTCAAACCACAGGTGAAGATTGAGCCGGTAAATGAACTGAAAGACTCGTAAATTATATGCTTTGTTCGCCACCTTTTGTTGACCTTCTTTAAAAAAAAAAAAAACAATCATAGTTTTATTGAGTCTCATACGCTTGCTTTGTGAAGTTAGGCAATTTACATTTAACTCATCCTTAAGTCAAAGTGACAATAAACCTGGGTAGTGAGACGGGTTTAACAAGTTTGTTGTTTTCTGAGTAATGGGTATGTCGAAACTAGATGAAGATCAAGGAGATAAAGTTTAGGTTTCACCTTAGTTTTTAGTTTCATGAATAATCAGAGTTTGCTTTTATGAACATTCAGATTATTTTAATGATAACTCCTGTTTTTTGAGTTTGTTTGTTTGTTTGTTTTATAGTTGGCAGACCGAAGAAAATCTACTCCATGCCAAAGACAACCAGCACTCCACCTTCAGTAACAGATACTGTAACAAAAAGCAACACTTCTTTAATAAACTGGTCCGTGCCCAGGAAGAGACCACCAGTTGACTTCTTCCTCTTCAATGGGACATCTCGCAAGGCTCAAAAGAAAATAAGAGAGCGGGACTTTGGTTTGTTTCATCGGCCTGCCTTGCATTCTCTTGCACCGCCAACCCCTATTAAAAGCATTTTTGGCACTCCTTTTGAGGTTGATTCATTCAGTAGCATTGCTAATGGCTACTCTACCTTTGGATATGGTGGAACCTCTGTAACGGGTAGACCGGTTAGCACCATGGCTTCCATGGGGCTCCAGGACTTGTCTTGTTCCTCATCTGTCACCATGGCTACAGCAGCTGGGAGCCGTAAGCCTGTGAGTGAGCGTGACAGGAAACACTTCTTAGTGAAGCTGGACCACGAAGGAGTGACTTCTCCCAAAACAAAAAATGGCAAAGCTTTACTACGACTTGGAGGTTCTGGAGGGAGAGGAGTAAAAAGCCATGCCTCTGCAGCGGCACCACTACGATACGTCCACCCTTCACTGCTTGTCAAAGCTGCCACAAAGGAAGGAGGAGACAGGGACGGCGCTCAGTCTGACGCACTTCTAAAAGGTGTTCCATCCTTGAGAAAGGATGTTATTCCTGCTAGTCGTGGAGTAAAAGGTGGGGATTACAGTATAGACTACCCCAGTGACTGCCCTAGCTCCTACTCTGAGCTGGATGAGGACGATGAAGATGACGGCCAAGAAGCTGAAGCACGAAGAAGAAGAGTAGCTGTCTCATCCCATCGTGGCGGACGATTTCTATCCCGTCCTTCCATCTGCTTTTCCTCATCATCCTCTTCCTCTTCCTCCTCTGGCTCCATTTCTTCCTCATCCCTCTGTTCCTCAGACAATGACTCTTCTTACTCCTCTGATGAAGAGTCTTCGTCTGTGCTGCTGCGAAGAGCACTTCTCCAGCAGGACAAACAGAAAAACAAGTCGAGTATGAACTCTGACATTAGGAGCCCTGACCCCACTACCTCTACTTCAGTTCCAGCTAACGAGTATGCGACCAAAGCTGGCATAGCCATGGGAGGGTCAAAGGTGAGGACAGACAGAGCAGAAGACAGGAAGGAGTACATCTGTAAAGGATCTCTGGTGGCTAACAGCAGCGCAGCTAAGACGCAGCTGAAAAGGAAAGAAAGTATTTCTTACAATCACCATCAAAGCCAAAGCTGTCCTGTGAGCCAGCAGCTGAAACCCACCTCCAAGGACTCGGCAATGACTAAAAAACAGAGAATGTCTTCACCTGATCCTCTTCCCAAAATGACCTCCCTGCTGCCTGGACGTCACCTCTGGAAATGGTCTGGCAACCCTACACAGGTAGGACACTTGGTTGTATTTTGCCATTTCCTGTATGCTTGATTTTAAGAGCTGGTCATTGGACAGTTTATGTTAAAGTTATGAGTTTGTCTTGCGGTGTTGTTCCTACATAATAGACATTGTTTGAATGTAATGATCAAATACTTGTTCTCACTTTGGTGCACACTGACAACAAAGTTTACTCTCTGGGTTCATGTTTGAAGTCACCTTGATTATTAAATCATAAAACTGAGAGAAGCAAAACAAAAGTTTGAGCAACTGTCACCACTTTTATTATTGTTTCATACTTACAATTTTTGGTTTCATAAATGACAGCTCACAGCAAAACTGATACCACACAATCATTCGTAGAAAATGTTGTTTTGGCCAGCCAAGCACATTTACCATATTTTTCGCACTATAAGTCGTGTTTTTTCTTTCTTCATAATATGCATGCCCTGCGACTTATACACCGAAGCAATTTATTTATGTATTTTTCCCATTTTTATAAACCATTTATTGGCTGAGATATGACCGTTTTCATTCATTCTGACTGAAAATAATGAACACTACCATTTTCAGCCACTAGATGGCACTCGAGTAGTATGGCATGCCGTTGTATCATGTAATAGGTAAAGGTGGCTATTAATGACACAATCGGCTTGCCATAGTCTGCCATCATCGTTTTGCTCGCATGTAGCAACCGTCAAATCATCTTCATTTCGCTGTGCCGCTCTGGAGAAATGCAGCTAATTTGACCATTAAAGTCCTTTTATTAAGTAAAACACCTGGGTGTATCCCATTTGCGATGGGTTAAATGCAGAGAGCCAATTTTGTCTTTGTATGTGAACATACAATGATGACAACACATAGCGCTTTATTATTTATGATTATTAAGAGTTCAACTGAGACACACCTCTGCTATACAAAATGTCAAGCAAACAAATAATTGTTTTAGTTGCCTTACTTTCAAAGAAATGTGCAGCGACTCGTCCCTTTGCGGGTCCTACTTCTGCGTATCGGTCTTTGAAATGCAGCTGATTTGACCATCAAAGTGCATTTATTAAGGAAAAGTTAGACTGAGAAACACCTTTACTATAATTGAGTAAACAAATAATTGTTTTTAAGTGTTAATCTTGTTAAATTCTTATTAAAGTCCTCCCGTGCACGCTCCCGTGGCCACCATTTGGCAGCTTATCGATTTTTGGCAACACACCGGCCCACATTTCCGGGTTCGACCCGCATTTCCAGGTTCTCAGTGGTGACACGTAATAAACGCGACGTGTCATCAGTGACGCATAATAGATGCGACGTATACGAAGAAAGGGAACATTTATGGATTTTTCCACGTTAGACATATTTAGACTGATGCAACTTCTAGGGCGGTGCAACAACGGCAGAAAATACAGTAAAAGAAAATCTGGGTCAGTGGCCTTTTCAAAAATGTTTGTCAGAAAAATTAAATTGCAAAAAACTTTCACACAAATAAATATCTGCCCTAAAATAATCACGTCTGACCCTCACCAAAGCAAGCAACTTAGTATATTTATTCTCAAAAAGCAGTTTTGAATTAGAAATGTTGTAAAAATCTTGGATTATACAAATGATGAAACCGTCTACAACCATTCCTAAAATAACCCAAGAAGTGAAATAATCTCTATACTGAATGAATCAACCATCCATCCATCCATCCATCATCTGTACCCGCTTCTTCCTTTTTGGGTCGTGGAGGTTGATGAAGCAACTAAAATGTTTTTTCGTTTGCTTTTTTGGCAGAGGAGAGGTCTGAAGGGTAAAGCTCGTAAACTTTTCTACAAGGCCATCGTGCGGGGCAAGGAGATTGTGCGTGTTGGCGACTGTGCCGTGTTCCTGTCACCTGGACGGCCCCAACTGCCCTATGTGGGTAGAGTGGAGAGCCTCTGGGAGTCATGGAGCTCCAGCATGGTGGTCAGGGTCAAGTGGTTTTACCACCCGGAGGAGACTCGTTTAGGGAAGCGACACCGTGATGGCAAGGTATGGTCAGGACGTGCTTGTATTGAACATCCAACTACAGATCAGGAAAGTCAGTCTAAGAAGCTATTGGGTTTAGAAAAATCCATACTGCATAGGAAATTATATACTGTATTTTACATTACTACTAACAGTTTAATGGGAAAGAATGGAAATTCTGGCACTGAGAAACTTTTAATTTGCCAAAGATACTTCTATCCAACCGTATTCTATTTTCCACATTTGTAGATGAATTATAAATGAAGTGTTTTGGTTTTTGAACATATTAACCAAACTTCTCTACATCTTTGTCCCTTAGAATGCCCTGTATCAGTCGAGCCACGAGGATGAGAACGATGTGCAGACCATCTCCCATCGCTGTCAGGTGGTCAGTAAGGCTGAGTATGACCACCTGACGAGCGACCACAAACCAGGCAGCACTTCCAACGACTTGTTCTACTTGGCTGGAACCTATGAACCAACGACAGGCCAGCTGATCAGCGCGGACGGCATGGTCATCATGTCCTAGCACCATCGGCTAGAGGGGAAACCAAAATATTGACCCGATCACTTGAGGTCTAGGATGATCCTTTAATGGAGAGCTGTAGACAGAGGCAAATCAAAAACTATTTCAAATCAATTGATTTGCCATGGCAGAAGAAGGATCTAGCCTCTTGAATAAAGCCTTACAATACTGGCACTTAAAGGAGTCCTGTTTGTACTGAAGGAAATGCTGGCCTGCGCCAGATTCATCCTTTGAAGGAGGTGTGAACGGAGGCTCCTTGTCACGTGGAGAGCATTCAGCCATCCCTGTGACTGTAACTGCAACATGAATACTGCAACAAAAGAAGAGAAACCAAGAACATGAGCACTTTGGAGTTTAATACTTTGAATGTTTTTTTTTTATTTTGAAGGGAGAGCAACACACTTGGCTTTCTGAAACAAAGACAGAGAGCAGGAGAGACTAACTGGTAAGGAGAGACTTGTTGTAAACCACACTGGTTTGGATGGTTGTACCGGTAATGGTCTTATACTTTTAGTCTGACTGAGATTGGGAGATCCCCTGATAGGACCAACAAACACTGTAGTTTGGACTTGAAATGCATCTATGTGTGTTTTCAGCGTGAATGGGATGAACCTGTTTAATGAGCTCTAAGTAAACAGTGCTTTAACACGTGTGCTTGTGCAGATTAGTGTGCACACATGTGCGCTCATCACCTTAAGACATCATGTCACGATACAGCATGGGTATGTTCCTGACACTCTTCTATTAACCAGTCCAGTACTCAACGTGTAGTTTTTAGCCATTGCGACTGAAACGCAGAACAATGTTTTTCTCCTTCTAAGCCATACACATCAATACCTCTCTCTCGTATCCTCTTGTCCAGGTGCGAAGACACATGTACAGGCCGTGTTTATGTGTGGGTGTGTGCGAGTGTGTGTGTGGGTGAGTGTATGTGCTTTGTACAGCATTTAGTGTAGAATGACACATTGTAAATATTATACATATCTATTTGTTTTTATTTCTTAATTTTTTTCAAAGAAGATTATTTTATTTAGACTTTTTTTTATTTTAGGACAGGCAGGGGGTCGGGGCTCTCGCAGAGGTAGAACATGAGGTTGTGTTTCATTCTCTCTCAATGCACTGAATAGAATTTAAAGTTTGGTCAAACTCTGCGACTGGATGACTTTGTGGTTGTAAACGTTAGTCTAGGCAAAAGCTAAATATGTAGAGATGGTTTTTGGGGGTATGTTTTTCTATGGAAATCCGAAAAAATATTGCGTTCAGTCCTTTATTGTTTATTGTATTTTATTTTGTTGGGTTTAGAATGTGCATTTCCTGTCTTTTTTTTTTTTTTTTTTTTTAACAAATACTGGAAAAGCAAGCTTGAGTTTCTGCTTCATCATAAAATAATCTAACCTGTTGAGGGTGAAGAATAAATCTATTATTTATCTGTTTTTGTCTGTATTCCTATTAAAAAAATGTAGATATTTATCTGGCAACAAAAATAAACATACCAAAGCACCTGCTAGTTTATGCTAAACCACATTAGATGAGGGGAGGGAAGTGAAAAATTATGAAAGATTTTCAATCAAATCTGAATCCGGGACCCCTGCAATCACAGAGGTATTTGGTAGCGCTCCTCTTGTCCGCTTCATGTTTATCCAGCGTTGCTATGACGGCCTCCAAGAAACGTTGCAGCAACATTGTCTACACGCTGCCCAGCTGATGCACTTGAGGTCTCTATGGCAACCAGAACAGCATCACGTGACTGTGAAGGACAATCAGAGCCAATCAATGGGACAATGCTGAGAGACAAAAAAAAGATAAAAGGATCAAATCACAAAATATGCTTCTTGTCACTTTTATTCATGCTTTGCCAAAAAAAAACCTGTTTATTGTTTTTAATGTTTATCATCATCTTGTTTATGCAAGCCAAGGATGACTGTCTGTTCAGTATACATGATGTACAGGAGAAAAGACATGAATGCCTTTTGTTGTTGTTGCTTTTTTTTAGGACTTTGACTGACTTTTAACAGCATCGTAGCAGTTACACTGCAAAGCAAAAGCTTTAAATGGAATCTAATGTGAAACTCCATTTTGAAATATTACTTTTATGGGTCTTTAAATGATTTTTTAAAAGCTGTATTTTCTTTAAGAAACACTGGATTCCGTTTTGAACATCACATTTCAACAGGGGTAACATCGTTGTGTTTTTTAGACCCACTGGAACCTGCTTTGTATGGTTAAAATAGCCTACTAAAAATATATTATGTAATTTCAGTCATTCTTTGGAAATATGACTTAAATATTTCCTCATGTACAAAAAGAAAAAATATTTATCTTAATTTTATTGCCTTTTGTGTTTCATTAAAAAAGGATTCTTACAAAATAAAGCACGTCACTTGCCTTTTTTCTTTCGCTCTTGCTGGATGGGAGCTCTGTGAATGCTGCCTTGTGTGCATCAGTGCCGATCATTTGTCAGATGCAAGAATTTAGACCGCAGAAGAAAGCAGTAATGAAGAGGTGGGGGGTGGAACGCACGAGACAAGGAAGCAATCTGAAACTGTAGCTCTGTCTGACAGAAGAGGAAGAATTGGGAGGGAAAAGAGAAACTGTATCTTGTGGTGTTTCATGAGAGGAGATGGGGCTGGATAAGGTCTCCTCGGGCTCTTCAGGTGGGTCAGGTTTTCAGAATAATAAAAAAAAGGAACAGGACCATTAAGAGAACAAAGCAGGGGTGTCTGGTTTCACCCTGTGAAGATTTCAAATCCTCACTCGGTGCATTCACACACTGACTGCACATACAGTATTTAAAGATAAAACTAAACTAGCATTCATTGAAAGGAGGCATATCGCTTGCTGCTTTGCATGCACGTTTAAAAAAAAAAAAAAAGGTTTTGTGTGATCCATTCTTACTTAAAGTATATGTTGGGCATGACTCCCAGCTACTTTCACAACAAGCTTTAGCTCAGTGACTTTAAAAATGTCTGAGATGCAGCCATCAGCGTGTGGCATGGAGGCTGCACAGCTGCAGAAAGAAAAGCTTCGCAGAGAGTGGTGAAGGCTGCACAGAAGATGTTGGAG
>JARVGQ010000610.1:11940574-11951060 GCA_031762355.1 Hypsolebias martinsi | reverse complement strand
TTTGGCTGAGATCTGACGATTTCATTCATTCTGACATGGAAAATATTGAACACTACCATTTTCAGCCACTAGATGGCAATCGAGTAGTTTTGCATGCCATTGTGTCATGTAATAGGTAAAAGTGGCTATTAATGACACAATCGGCTTGCCATACAGCCACCTTCGTCTTGCTCCGGAACTCCTGGAGCAAACATCAAATCAGCTGCATTTCACTGCGTTGCCCAGGTGAATCAGGTGCAGCTGATTTGACCATTAAAGTGCATTTATTAAGTGCAAGTTAAACTGAGACATACCTTTACAATAATGTCGAGCAAACAAACAATTGTTTTTAGGTGGTTCTCTTGTTAAATTTCGAAGAAATGCACAGCGAGTCGTCCCTCTACGCGCTCCAGCAGCTGCGAATCAGCTTTTGAAATGCAGCTGATTTGATCGTCAAAGTGCATTTGTTAAACAAAAGTTAAACTGAGACACACCTCTACTATAATTTCAAGCAAACTTATAAATGTTTTTAAGTGTTAATCTTGTTAGATTCTTATTAAAGTCCTCCCATCCACGCTCATGCAGCCGCCATTTGGTAGCCAATCAATTTTTGGCACAACATCGGCCTACGGTTCCGGGTTGTCAGCGGTGACGCATAATGGACGCAACTTATACGGCAGCAAGTATGGTAGTGCAAAAAATAAAAAAATCAGTCCAGTAAAATATTCTATATCTTAACCTAAGGCTGCTAAATAAACAACGCAAGAGTCCTGTCTCACAACTAGAAACACATCAGTGAAGATCTGCAGCCACATGTAAAAAGCTGTAACATACTCTCTGCTTCCCACTGAGAAAACTCTACTCAGCTGAGGTTTTTTAGGCAGCACTGAAACGTGCTGCATTTTCCTTGATGAAATGTTTTAAAATGACGGGGAGATTTCACTTAAGCTTGTCTGAAAACGTCCTGTGACTGTGTGTGTGTGTACCTGAATCCGTCGCAGCACAGCGTGATGCAGGCCGCACACCGGGGCGACTGATGAGCTCTCAATCTGAACCTCCACACAGACCAGGCCCTCCTCCTCCTCCTCCTCTACTTTAATCTGGAGACCAAAGGAGAAACGCTCAGCGGGTATAAAATAAAACGAGCAGGAGTGCTGAGTCAGCATCCACAATGTGTTGCATCTTCTCCTCCGTTTTTTCACAATCTAACTACATGCGCACGTTATTTAAGTTGTTCATACTTGAAAACCTTCAGCTCATTCTGGACTTTTTTTTTTTTTTTTTTTTACATATACGTAGTTATGAATTTTAGACTTGGACTTTTCAAAGTATTAAACTTTATTTAAAATAAAATCTCCATAGGAATCAAAGCAATCTTCAAGCTTCAATGTATTTGCTTTATTTCATCTGCTTTGCTAATTTTAGCTATTGTTTTACTCATTTCAGCTGTAGCATTGATCTTGATCGTGGCTATGTTGGCTGCTCAGGGAGCAGTTAGGGGACTGGGAGTTCTGCTCAAGGACACCACGGCATGTGAGGATGGCGGGGAGTTGAACCAGTGACCTTCTGGTCCCAGGTCGGCTGGCCTACCTCTACACCATCTGGCCCTCCATCGGCATCTGTTATAATTTCACCTATATTTGAGCTGTTTTAGCTGTTATTTAGCTTTTAGCTACTGTTGTGTTACTTCAAACTACTATTTGGTAGCTTTTAGCTTCTTGTTTGCTCATTTTAAGGTTTCTTTTGCTAAATTTAGCTTTACCATTTGTTTTGCTTTTTAAATTCTTAGCTGCTGTTTTCAGCTAACGTTCAGCTGCTTTTAGAGTTCCATGTTTGATTTGTTTTAGCTGCAACAACCCAGTTTCCCTTCAGCGCTCAGGCTGCATGTCCTCTAGCCTAAATTCAAACCACTGGTTCACCTCTTTAGCGGTCAGTTTAACGGCGGCTTCATTCGGCGCACGGACTTGGATCGCCGAGCTGCTCGTGTCGACCTCGTCTCCTCCGTGTCCCGTCTTCACTCCTTCGTGACCTTCAAACAACAGCCAGTGGAGAAGAGAGGAGCAGAGACTCTGAGAGGCCACCTCCGTGTCCAAGCCAAAGCTTTTCAGCGTCAGCGTGTCCCTCAGCAGCTCTGATGACACCCGTACGCTCGACGAATACCTCTCGGGCTTTGAGGCTCCCTCTCCTTCGGAACACCTCACCTGTCTCGAGCGTAGAAAAGCTTGAAGAGCGTCTGTTGTGTTGCTGGGCAGGGGGGCTGTGGGACTGATGACTTGTGAGGCGTGCAACCAGTCCACTGTCAGTGTGTTCAAGGCCAAGCTGAAGCAGCTGTTCTGCAATCCAGGATGGAGAACTTCCTCCTCCTCTCCCAGGAAACTCGACAGCGACAGGATGAGCGAGCAGCTCACAGTCAGAGGGAAAGCTGTGTCGCCTGCAGCTGCCACCGGAAGAGACACTTGTAACGTTTCCCCGGGACACAGGTTGAAGAACGGGAATACAAAACTAGAAGAGGTTTCCTCTCCTGCGCTGGAGGAGCAGGACGGAGGGAAGACGGCGACGCTCAGCGCCCAGCCTCGCTCCAGGACATGAGGACTTGAGTTGTCCAGGACACACTTGAGACTAAAGGTGTCTTTCTGAAGAGATCTGCTCCAGCTTGTTGTGGCGTGACAGCTGAGGGGCGTCTCGTTAAACGCAAAAGGTTCTTCGGTCGTTGTTCTGCCCGTCAGCAGGAAACTGATGTTCACCGCCTGATTCAGCTGCCTCAGAGTTTGGTTTTTAGATTTGACGGCTGCTTTTAGCGCCGATGCTCTAAAAGAACAAGAAAATGAGGATAAACAGTGAAGTTTGAAATGTTTAAATTAAATAAAATATGTTTTAGGTGTTTTCTCCAAACTTCAGGTTACCTCTCACAAACATCGCCGATGGCAGACAGGAGGTCCCTGATGCTGCGAGCAGCCTGTGAGGAGGGAGGCTGCGAGCATCCTTCATCCTGTCTCCTCACCGGTAATCTAATGCTCTGAAGCTGCCCTCTGACCGTCAGGCCAAGCAGCTGAACTTCACCTAGCATCAGAGGACACAGGTGGATAGTTTCAGAGTCAGCTATGAACAGGACAACACACATAAGATTATTGTGTGAACGCTTCTGAAGCCTTCTCACTATTGTGATCCGTTTTTCTTATGTATGTTTTTCAGTGCGACTCTCGTCCTGCAGTTTTCAAGCTGTTTCAACTAATCAGATATATCAAAATGTTCGGCTCGTTCAGGAGAATCCTGCTAATGTGACTTTTGGTATTGGTGCAACTTTAGCTTTTTGAAATATTTAGGTTTTTCTGCCACTTTTTTCCCCTCACAGAAAATGAGTTGAGCTCATTTTACATCTTTCAAATCTTTAATATTACTGCTTCTTTCACATTTTGTTCTGGTTCAGCTTCTTGTGCTCCTTTTCTATTCTTTTCAACTACGTACAACATTTTTGTGCTTCTTTCAGCTTCTTTCTGCTAGTCTCAGTTATTTCAGCTACTATTTGGCTATTTTATGCTAATTTTAGCTTTTTCAGCTTCCACATTTTTTTGCTCTCAAACTTTTTTCAGCCTAATTCTGCAAAACTGTGCTCTCTCCACTTCCTTCTTGTAATTTAAGCTTATTTCTGTGCTTTAGCTATTTTTCAGCTGTTTTTTTGTGTGTGCTAATGTCATCTTTTTCCAGATTTTCCACTTTTTGTGCTCATTTCTGCTTCTTTCAGTCGAATTGGGCAAACGTGTTCTTTCTGCTTTCTTCTGCTATCCAAGCTTGTTCTGCCTTTTCAGCTGCATTTTATGCTAATTTCAGCTGTTTCAGGAAAATTCAATTTTTGTGATAATTTCTGCTACTTTCAGCCTAATTAACTTATTTCTACTAATTTCAGCTTGTTGTGCTAGTTTTAGTTATTTCAGCTACTATTTAGCTGTTTTATGCTAATTCCACAATTTTTAGCTCATTTCAGCTCTTTACGCTTCCTTCTGGTAGTTTAAACTTCTTTCTGCCTTTCAGCTACTTTTCAGCTATTTTTTTTTAGCTAATTTCCTTATTTTTGTGCTCGTTTCTGCTAATTTAAACTTAATTCAGCAAATGTGTTCTTTCTGCTTCAGCTAATTAAGGCTTGTTCGTCCACTTCAGCTACATTTCAGAATGTTTGCTAGCTAACTTCACCTGTTTCTCAGCATGTTCTTCTGCAATAAGCATTAACACTGTATTTTTGCAGGAAATACAATGTCTCTAGTTAAACAAAGCTGCCATTTTGCTCGAGAAGCATCTTAAAGATAGAATATTGAGTTACAAATTTAACAAATTAATAGACAAATGCTGGTTCATCAGAGAATAGTCTGAGGGTTTTAGTTATGGTTTCCTAATTTAAAAAAAAAATTAAGAATAAAACATCTTTGAAATAGTTTTAATTTCACAGAAACAGAAAAAAAAATCACTTTCTACAGGTTGTATTGTTATGTTTGATGTTCTATACAAAGAAAATCACAGCTAACTTCTGAGGGTTGTTCAGAGATGAAAGTGGATTAAGAAAAGTAAAAATATTAACCAATCTGGCAAAGATTTAACTTTGGTAGCTTGAACCAATACAGTTCAGTCCCTGTGTAACACTAGTTTTCTTTTCATCATGGATTCTTGCTCAGTTTTGTCGCAAACTAAATTCCTTTTTACTATTACTGTATTTTCTGCCATAAACGTTGCACAGCATCAGTCCAAATAAGTCTAATAAAGTGGGAAAATCCATAAATATGTCGCTTTGCCGTATAAGTCGCATCTATTATGCGCCACTGCTGACGTGTTTGTTACGCGCTGCTGCTGCTGACAAACATGGGCTGGTGTTGTGCCAAAAATCGATTGGCTGCCAAATGGTGGCCACGGGAGAACTTTAACAAGAATTTAACAAGATTAACACTTAAAAACAATTATTTGTTTGCTCAAAATTATAGTAAAAGGTGTGTCTCAGTCGAAATTGTCCTTAATAAATGCATTTTGACGGTCAAATCAGCTGCATTTTCAAAAGCCGATGCGTGGAAACGTGAACGCGCACAGGGCAACTCGTTGTGTATTTTTTCGAAATTTAACAAGATAACCACCTAAAACCAATTATGTGTTTGTTCGACTTTATAGCAAAGGTGTGTCTCAGTTGAACTTTTACTTAATAAATGCACTTCAATGGTCAAATCAACTTCGTTTTGCCAGGGCAGCGCAGCGAAATGAAGTTGATTTGATGTTTGCTCCAGGCAGACGAAGGTGACAGGCTATGGCAAACCGTTGTGTCATTAATAGCCACTTTTACCTATTAAATAACAGCATGCCCTACTACTCGAGTGCCATCCAGCAGCTGAAAATGGTAGTGTTCAATATTTTCAGTCAGAATGAATGTAAACGGTCATATCCCAGCCAAAAACTGGTTTATCAATGGGGGGGGGGGTGTCCATAAATACTTTCGGCGTATAAGTCGCAGGGCATGCAAATTATGCAAAAAAAAAAAGAAAAGAAAAAAGTGACTTATAGGGTGAAAAATACGGTACATCAACTTGATGGTAAACAGTTTTGAATAAGTGTTTCTTCATAAAAATCTTCCACATGCTCACTAATACCATTACGTCTTTTTGACTTTGCTACCTGAAGTTTGTCACAGATTGTCTTCTAATTATCTAGAGTCGCTGAAAAGCAAAATGCGGCCATTAATGTTTTCATTAACTAAATGCTGGAAAGATTTAAATGAAACTTGCACAATTTATTAATGGATGTACGTCTAGAACTGATAAACTTTTGGACCCGATTCAAGATGGACGGCACAGCCAGCAGCCTTTAAAATACACAATAACTATAACTCAGTCAATTTTAGACATTGAGCTAGAGTTTGGCATTAATGAGACTGAACCACTGGGCTCAAATAAATTGCACAAGTTTGTTTAAAAAAAATTGTCATGAACATTTTAAAGTTTGTCTGTTAGCAAAATTATTTTATAAACCACAGGATGGACTTTAATGAAGTGTGCGGAAAGCAATCAATGTTTGAGCAACTGAATAACTTGAAATTAATCCAAATCATGTAATCCAACACATAAATAGCTATAACTCAGCCAGTTTTATACATGTCAAGTAGAATTTGTTTTGTAAGTAGCTGAATGTCGTTCACATCACATAAGCAGAGATTTTATTGCGATATCGCACATCATGTTATTTTTAAGGTTGGACCAAAACTGCTACAACTCCATTATTACTCCTTTAGTTCAAACTCTGACATGAATGGCAGCAAGTGATATGCATTGATTCAAATAATGTTAGGCCTTTAAAAATCTAAAATAGCTTCAGCTAAACACCTTTTTTGTGAACAAAGTAGCTAAAATGTGTGTGCTTTTATTAATTGTTTTCCCAACTGCAGACTCGGATGCACCTAAAAGCGGTTAACGGGCTTTGGTTAGCATGCCACTCGTCTGCTCACCTGCAGCGCTGAACGTCGGCTCGCTCAAAGCAGCGACTCCGCACACGTTCAAACTGGTGGGGCTGTGGAGGACCTCTTCATCTCTTTCTCTGTCCTCTCTCCCAGCTGGCTCGTCTGACAGCTTCAGCATGAGGAGGTCTGAGCCAGTGCTGTAGTAAAGACAGTTTTGATCCACGAAGCCACACTCCACAGGTCCGGACACGCACCCCTCGGTGAAACGAGCAACGCTTCTCTCTCTTCCTGGCCCGGCTTTGTCAGCCTTGATCAGCGCCACTCTGCCTTGTTCACCCACCACCACCAAGCACTGTGCATGTCCTGGATCTGTTTCCATGACAACAGATGCGCCAGCAAATACAACCGGCTGCTCGAGGCTATGGAGAACTCGGAGCCGTGATCCTGGCAGACCCAGAGGAAGGAAGCACAAGCGCCCATCTGGCAGGCCGCAAAGAACAACTGGGGATTTGGCAAGTGCCGCTTCAACCCCGAACAAAAGTTTGAAGAGAACAGGCTCCAGGCAGACGTGGGAATAGCTCGCATCTGTTGCATCAGGGGAGGTAGAAAGCGGAGGCTTAATGCCACAATGGGCACAGAGTAGCACCGTCCTCCCCGTCTGTCCGGCCTTTACCTTTGCGGCGCCGTGTACAACAGGTGAAACGAGTGGCAGGTGGAACAAACTAAGCACCTCATAGGTGGTGGGCTGTGTTTGTTGGGGTCTTTTATACAAAGTCAACAGCCAAGATGTGTCGGTCTGACAAAGGGTCAGGAGCGTGGAGCCAACGAGGAGCAAAGACGACACTCCGTCTGCATCTACAACAACAAACTCAGAGGAGATTTTCAGCTCAGCTGGACTGGAGGCATCACCTTGAACCCTGCAGAGGTGAAAGGGTTATTTATGAATTATGACATGACATACAAACAGGAAGCTACTGTGAATGAGTGCTGCTTGAATACCTGTGTAGCAGCAGCTGCAAGTCCACACAACAAACTCCACACCGACATGCTGCAAACAAGAGCTGCTTGTCGTGGCTCTCAACCAAATCATTTACAGGAGCAGGGAACTGAAGGACAGCCTGCAAAACAAACAACAATGTTTTCCACTTTATTAAACATTCAATACAAACTATAATAACTTACCGTGAGTTTTCTATCAGCAGCATTGAAGACATAGACCTCGTCGCAGCCTGTGCAGATGAAAATATTCGCCTCAGAGCCAGACGTCACCTTCGTGCCTGGTTTTCCTAAAAGCCCAAATTCAGCCCAAGTCTCGACAGAACACCGTCCTTCCATTAGCACAAACCTAAAGAAGCTCCAACATTGGCAACACAACTCAAATGTTCAAGTTAAAAAGGTAAGAACAACAAGAAGGCGCAAGTTCCGCGCCACGCGTTTTGACCAATAACAGTGAAGAACTACATTACCCATGATAACTGAAGGCGGATGTAGATTTAAACCGTTAACATGATTCGTATTTTTTTTTTTTTTTTTACTGAAACCTAACGGGAGTGAATTAAATTAATGTGCATTTATTCCTTTGACTATAGTTAAACAACTATTATTAATAGATTGGACTCATTTTTGCGCCATTTGTGTGAGAATTTGGATGCGTCTCGCGCTTTGACAAACATCATCCCACGAAGAAGAAGAAGAAGACGAAGAAGAAGACAAGGAGACCTCGTGATCTTTATCCACCAATCAAAACAGCCGAGATGAACATCCGCCCAAATTTGAAAGCGTCCATATTTGCTCGGTAATTTTACGGTGTCACGTCTTTGGGTTTGAGGAAAAGCTTTTATTTTTGACGTTTAAGACGATGAACCCTTTCGAAGAAGTGTATTTAAAGATGTATTTTTACGAGAACAGACTGAAAACGTTTGAAGGCTGGCCTTTCAACGAAGACTGCACGTGCACTCCAGAGAACGTGAGTGAATGCTAATACTGTAGTTAAATACTGCGGCAGTAACTGGAGTCAACAAGTTTAATCCGTGGTCTACTGTAGTTTTAAATACAGTAAATCTTGATTTAGTTGGAGATTAAATAGTTTTGGTAAATTCTTCCAACAAAGTTGATTGTGTTAAATAAAAGTGCTGCGATTATATTTCATAGCTCAAGTTATTATGTTAGTACATAATTTCGTTCCACCTCATACACCAGATGTGATGAAAATGACAATAAAATTGACTTGAACTTATTTACAAGCAGGCTGTATGGACAGTCCCTAAAGTATAGTGAATGGTAAATGCAAATGCACTTTTCTATCTCATTAAGATACTCAAATTGCTTTACACTACAATCTGTGTCTCATTTACCCATTCATACAGCACTCTACTAGATCTCTACAAAGCTAATCAGAATCTGTAGAAGCTAGTCAGAGCTTTATCACATTCATACACTGATGGGACACACATCAGAGTCAATGAGGGGTTCAGTGTCTTGCCCAGGGACACTTTGGCATGTGATTGCTGGTGGAATCGAACCCCCAACTCTTGCATTGGAGGAGACTGCTCTAACCACTCATCCACAGTCGCTCAGCTCAGTACAATCATCAGACGTAGTTCCAAAAGAGCAGCATTTCGTTGACAAACTGCTGCTGTAGTTTTTCCTCTGGACAATGTTTCGAAACAGAACCTCTGTGCCGCTTCAGTTTACTTCAAGCAGTTTGAAGTGTGTGGTCTGATAATGTGGCAGTATTTAGACTTGAATCTTTGCTTATTTTATTGGCTGTGCTGAAAAATGTTAATTGTGGATATTTACCTCAAATGGAAAAGAATGCTCAGCTGCTTTGATGAAAAATTGACTGTGGTCAGAATGTGCTGTAATGACCGTGTTTTACAGGTGTCTCTTCAAAAGAGACATTTTACTTACAGCTAAACATGTGTCTTCAAACGATTGACCTGTTCACACCAGCCAGCAGCTCCAACCCTCACTAACGTATAAGTTCCATCTTTGTTTGTCTGTTTAAAAAGTATTATACTCACCAGAAGGGGGGGTGGGGGGTGGACAGGTCCCCTGGAATCTGAAACTGCAGCAGGGCAGTGAGTTTTTATTGTCACTATACATAATTCAGAAATCAAACATGAAAATGAACTGACTGGTAGTTTTTTGTCAGACTTGTCAGTGTTGGATCAGAGTTTGGCACTTTGTGTCCATGTGATCACAGTTGTGTTCATCGTGCACGTTAACTGACAGCCGTTGCAGGTGTGAGCGTTGGGCCGGCTCAGGTTTCTGGACTTGATGAGTTCAGTAGATAACTCTGTCCTTTAAGTTTCATGTTACGTTGTTGCATCCCAGGGCACTCCACCTCTGTTGAAACATTTCTGAACCCTTCTGTTGAATGTGAGACACCAGGAGATACTTCATAAGTAATATTTTAATTGGTTTGATCATAACTTCTTATTTATTATGCATTCAATATATTATTTTTTAAATAATTTAGCTGTAATTTCTGTATTCCTCTACGTACCAGAGATACGAACGAGGAAGTACAGGCAGCTAAACCAGAACACAAGCAAACAAAAACTGGGAATGACTGGCAGACTGATTACACTTAGAGGTGAATTTGTGTTCATCCATCCATCCATCCATCCAGCCATCCATCCATCCAGCCATCCATCCATCCATCATCTTTACCTGCTTCTTCCTTTTTGGGTCATGAGGGTCACTGGTGTCCATATCCAACAGTCACTGTGTGAGAGGCGCAGGACACCTGGACAGGTCTCCAGTCCATCACAGGGACACTTAGAGACAAATGAGACAAACAACCATTCTCTCTTGCTCTCTCTGTCTCCCTCTCTCTCACACACACACACCCAGGGACAATTCAGAGTTACCAATCAGCCTAACATGCATGTTTTTTGTCTGTGGGAGGAAACCCACACAACACGGAGAGAACATGCAAACTCCACCCAGAAAAGATGATTGTCTGTTGTTGATGTCCTAGGAAAATCTATTGCTGTATTGATGCTGTTGTCATCATTCTTAGTTTGTAGCCAGGTCTCTCTTGTAAATGAGTCCTCGAGGCTCAATGACATTAACCTG
>JARVGQ010000610.1:11927102-11940474 GCA_031762355.1 Hypsolebias martinsi | reverse complement strand
TGGTCCTGGCTGAGTGATGTTATAGCTTTCCTTTCCTGCGGTGTAAGATTTGAAGGAGGCAGTTTGGCACTGGAGAGGGTAGCTGATATTTTCATTCGGAGTTGTTCTGCCTCTGCTGCTGGCAAGTTGTTGTTCCTAATCGCGGATTCAGTGGCCGTGATTAGTTCCACAACAGGTATTTCTTGTGGGGCGATGGCAAAATTCAGCCCTTTTGCCAACACATTCTTCTCAGGTTGTGTCAAGGTCCTGTTAGACAAATTTCTAACCCACAGTTCCTGAGTATTTGTGTTGGCAACAACCTCCTTATCTTGACTGATGGTTTGTGATGAGAAAACCGCTCTCTGTTGTAGTTTTAGAAACTTACTTTTTTGACGTTCCTTGCTTTTTTGATGCTGTGATAGCTGGGCCTTATACTTCTTCCAACAGAGAGCGTAGTAGAAGAGTAGACAGCTTCTGGAGGGTCTGATCCATTTTGAGTGAGAGAGCTTCAGTGGTGATGTGGATCTGTCTTAACCCCCATCTGCTCCCAAAACAGGTCTTGAAAATGAATTCTCGTGACCCAGTGAGACTACCTGTAAATAAAGTGTCAATAAATCAATACGTTCTCTGTTTTCACAGCAGCTAACCCGTAATCACCACTGGAACTCACAGTCATCTGTAAGTACTGATCAGTGTTTACAAAGTGACTGTTTTTTTATTGTAAATATGTTAAAGTTATGTTGTTGTTGTTTATTTTTCTTAACAGGATGAGAGGCCAAATTTAATGTTCTATGTTGGAGAGGCACCGTGTTTACCAGACAGTAAGCTAACACACTGAATGATGTCTGTGAAAGGTACAACTCCATGCATACAATGTAGGTGTACAGTAGAATACATCTGGGTGGGGGGTTCTGAATCTGGATGGTAGTGTTGTCAGAAACCTGTATCTTCTGCCTGATGGGAACAGTTCAGACGGGTGTTGCAGGACGTGTGGAGCCCTTCATGATGTGGCTGTGCCATGGTAGAATGAACTGGCAATGTTATGCAGGGGGCAGCCATTGAGTTGCTTGTGTGCCCTTGATGACACTGCTGCTGGTTGGAACTGAAAGTTTTTAATCTCCTGCCACAAAAGGCAAAAGGCAATAATGTTTTTGCTCGTGTGTAGGTGAGCATTCGTTTTGCTTTTAGCATCAAAATTTGTGACGAACCACTTTGACTCCACCACGTAGTTGTTGAATCACTTTCTTGATTTTAATAAAACTTTCAGGAAGTAATCATTTTATATACATCTACAACTGACTAACTTGTGGAGTCGACTCCAATTCAAGATGGCCACCACAGCAAATAAACATTAGCCAGCACGTGTATAGAACATGTATTGGAGTTGTTTTAAGCAGATCCCTTTAACTAGCTGTTAGCTCATCAGGCTGAACTCCAACAGATAAGCTGTTAATGTTCTTTTCTACCAAACCCTATTCCTAAAAGCCAGAAGATCCCTTTAATTGGTCTCTCTAAATTGTTGCTAATTGTTCGTGAGTGTGAACATGCTTGTTTCTGTGATGGACCTGTCCATGTGTACCCCCCACGTCTCACCTACTGACTGCTGGAAATAAACTCTAACTCCACTGGGCCTGGAATGGATCGATGGATGCATCCAACCCTAGGCCTGTCGCGATAAACAATAAATCAATTAATCGCATAATGAATTAAAATTATCTACCTCGTCATTTACCGGCTTTAGCGTTTCGTCATGTCTCTCTTTCTACTGAAGACACCGGATGACCAAAGGCTCAACTCAGGTGCTCTTTACTGACCCCTCCCTTTCGCTTTTCTCTTTAAAATCTGTTTTAACGTCCAAAACCACGTTGTTGTTGTTGTTGTTGTTGTTGTTGTTGTTGTTGTTTTTTATCATTAAAAGAAGCTAAGCTGAGAAACTAAGCTACGAGCTAAGCTAACAGGCCGATCTCTGTAATAAACCTCCTGTCTTTTCGAGCTCCAAAGTTCATGATTGAAACTTGTGCCTTTGTGTAAAAAGTTTTTTCTCTGCAAAAAGAAGCTGAGAACTTGTTTACTGATTTTTTTTTTTTATTAAAAGCTTTGTTGAAAAATGCTATATTAAAGAGCTCAAATCACAGAGTGTCCACCATGTCGGCTCATATCAGCCCATGTCACGTCAAGGGCCCTCCCGTTTTTCTTAGAGACACGCTGCTCAACTATCCATCTTTTGCAAGAAAGTTCATGCTCAATAATCCAGGTACCAAATACTGTACAATAATTCTCAGTCGGGTCATCTGGACAGTTTCTTTTTTGTTTGTTTGTTTTGTTTCTCTCTATATATATATATATAAAAAAAGCAACTGTCCAGATTACCGGACTGAGAATTATTGTATCCATCCTTTGGTTTGGTCTTATACTGCCATCAAGTGGTCAAAATAGGTACTACACTCCAAACAAATCAACATTTCTTCTAAAAATTGACAGTTAATTATTGGTAAATTTCAAACAATATTATAGTTTATCGCAATAATTTCTGAGACAATTAATCGCCCAACAACATTTGTTATCGTGACAGGCCTACTCCAAACCTGGATTTCAGTCCTACACCACTTTTCCACAACAAATTTAGACAGTGAAATTTTACTTTGTTCTGTTTTTATCCAACTGCGACTTCCCTGAACAAATATTGTGCCGGAAGCTTCTCCTGTAGTACTTTGCTCTATTCTTGTAAACAGATCACGCACATTTTATTTCAACGTTATCTATACATTTGACTCTTTCCTTCCAGTTTTTGGCTGTATACACAGCCTGTCCCTGATTTTAAGATTCCAGCTGACATGATAAATTAAACCTCACCTAACATTTATGATAACATGCATAAATCAGAATAATTAAATATTTTTTGAACCAATTTATTTATGTTACGTTTGTTTTCAGATATCTTCATAAAGGAAATCCATGATCAATGGAAGGGGAATTATGACAAACTGGAATCTGTGCACACCTATATTCAGTGGTAAGCTGCACTTTGATTACAAATACACAGTAAAGTATTTTGTTGTGATTTTATTAAAGTTTTCTTTCAAAGGTTGTTTCCTCTGCAAGAACCAGGGATGAACTATCAAGCCAGCACACTGACCAAACAAGAGATTACGGTAACCTGAAGGAGGGCGGTATTTGAACAAACCTGAGTTTTACAAGTTCTCAACAAAGTTCTGCATTTCCTTCAGGATTTTTCTCAAAACAACCTTGCAAAGCAAAACCTGCTGAAGTCATACGATCTCATGTTGGATTTCTACGGCATTAAGTTGGAAGATGTGACCACAGGAGCAGTGAGGAGAGCAGAGAACTGGCTGGACAGATTCGACAACCTGAACAGGTGAACTAGACCTGCAGTTTAGGGAGAATAAAACTGCAGCATTCCTTTACTTTTTTTCAATTTGACTATTTTTCAGACGCACACATAACAACCTGCGCATCACCCGCATCCTGAAGTGCCTGGGAACCCTGGGGTACCGCCACTACCAAGCTCCTCTGGTCCGCTTCTTCCTGGAAGAGACCCTCGTCCATGGAGAACTTCCAAATGTCAAAGAAAGTGTCCTCAACTACTTTGTATTCGCTGTCCTGGATAAGATGGAGCGCAGGCAGCTCCTGCGGTTTGCTTACACTAATTACACTCCTAAAGAGGAGTTTGTGTGGTGCCCAGTGAAAATCCAAAAGACATGGTCGCAGATGCAAGATGAAGGCCCCGGTTCTGAATGTGACCACGGTGGACCTGAAGATTTAATACAGGTCAAAGTGATTGATGGAAGTCGTTAAGAAAAATTCATGTAAAATCTAAATCAAGGTTGAAAGAAATGCTTTGTGCATGTGAAGTCCTCAATGAAGGAGTTTACATCCTAGGTTTACACAATAGAACAAATGTTGGTGCTCTTCTTCAGATAACTACATATCTGTAATGTTTCATTTATAATTTCATCTTCCTTTACTCTTCCTGTTTTGGGGGCTGCGGTAGCTTGGTGATCAGTGTCTTGTAATCCTGAGGCTGCGTCAGGGAGGGCATCCGGCATAAAACAATTGCCCAATATTTTGTGCGAGTTAGCTCGCTGTGGCAACCCCTGAAGAAGGGAGCAGCCGAGAGACACTTTCTTTTCACTGCCTGTCTTAAAGTCATCTGATCCAGGTGGAAATGTTGAGCACAAGGTGGACCTGTTCATAAGAGTACTGTCTGAATCACAATGCATCGTCATTAATAACTTGTAAAGTATTCATTGTTTTTAAACTGATCATTTTGTAATGGTTTTGTTTCTGTTCTTGTTTTTTCCATTGAAGCTTTGCAAAGCTCATCAGCATTCATTTGAATTTAAACAAGGTTTTTGCCAAGTAATTCTGTTTTTGCACTGTTTTGTTTAATTTTCAGCTTGATCTTCTCTGACAAAGGTTGATTTTACATTGAAATGTCAGGTTTTGTTGGTTTGAACATTTTATGTCTTTATCCAAAGACTGATTTGTCAAAAATGGCAAAATGCTGTTTTTGTTGCGTTAAAATATTTTTTACTACATTCCTGCTCACTGTTTTCTTTTAAGGTCAAAATGTACTCACAATGTAAATGGACTCTACTTACCAAGATACTCGAAGAGCTTTACACTACAGTCTGTGTCCTCATTTATCCATTCATACAGCACCCTATACAAAGAATAATCAGAGCTTTATTACATTCACTGATGAGACATACAACGGAGACAATGAGAGGTTCAGTGTCTTGCCCAGGGACACTTTGGCATGTGACTGCTGGTGGAATCGAACCCCCAACTCTTGCATTGGAGGACGACTGCTCTAACCACTCAGCCCTGCATGAAGTGCATGAACCTTTATTGATGCGCTAAAATGTTAAAATAAAACAAAAACAAACAAAAAAAAAACTTGTTTAGTTTCATTTAATGCATTTATGAATTTTATTTTGTGTGTGTGTGTGTATACACTTAAAAAGTCTAGAGCATCTAATCTGACAAATGTTTTTAGTTGTTATAAAATGTCTGACAACCTGAAATTTAAATAATTTTTTTCCTGACTAAATCAAGCAAGTGGAGTAGGATTTGTTTATAAAACGTTACAGAGTCTCACTGTTTTATGTAGTACCTTTAAGTATAATTTAATCTGCTTTATAGACGTTGTTGGGTGCTATAAAATTGAGCTTCGTAAAACATGTAATATTTTATACGCCTCAAGTCATAATTTGAGAATCTCTGTTTACGGATAATTTTAGCAGCACTTGCATAAATAATGCTGTTCACCCCTTTTTTTTTTTTTTTCTTCTAGATGGCCAAAGCTGGCTTCATTCACATCCCATCAGAGAACAGTCCAGACACTGCCATGTGTTTCTTCTGCCTCAAAGAGCTGGAGGGCTGGGAGCCAGATGATGACCCACTGTAAGAGCAGCATTTAACTAAACGTTATTATTATTATAACTGCAACAAGATCAAAACAGGGAGAGTTTTTTTTTTTTAATATATTATTATCGCACAAGTTTAAATTAATCTTATTAAAAAAAGGGTTAAATCATGTCACCTGGACAAGTTTCTTTTTGGGAGAAACGTTTTGTCTTTCATCCAAAAGACTTCATCTGAGGCCTGCCAGTCCAGGTCTGCACCTCATTGATGTGTTTCAAGCCAGCCTCCTGTTGAATTCCCAGAAACTGGCTTTACACGTGCACAAAGGGACCATCCGTCCAAATCAATCATCATGCATAACAATCAAATGTTTTAGGTGTTATTTACCTGGATGATTGAGCTTCCAAACTGTTTTCGGAACCACTTTGGTCTTGGTTGTCCTCAGGCTGTTTCTGTGAGTAACAAGTTGACCACCAGGCCTAAAACATTTGATTGTTATTTTTGTCTATTTGTTTACAAGAAGTGCCACTGACCATCAAATTTTGCAGCTATGATCAAAAGTTCTTGTAACTTTCATAACTTTAAATTTTATGTGTAAATCTTTAATTTGGATTTTATTTAGAATATTAACATTTTATTTTATTTTTTTACATTCGCTTATCTCAGCTCTTCTTGTTTTAACTAATAAAAGTCCCTGTAAATAAGTAGATTGTTTTAATTATTCTCTCTTTTTGTTATTATTATTATTTTTTTTTTTAGGAAAGAGCACAAGTCTCATTCATCATCCTGTCACTTCATCGCCCTGAAGAAAAAAGTAGAAGAGCTGACTGTGGAAGAATTATTAACTTTACAGAAGGAGAAGCACAAATTAATGCTTGTATGTTCTTTCACAGACAACATAAGGCTATTTTTTTATTTATTTTTTGTACTTCTTCCTAATTTAGAAAGTAAAGTATTCAAGTAATTTTTAAGAAAGTTAACATTTTAAACAGATGTTTAATTGCTTAATTATTTTTTAAACAAAACAGCATACAAATTTGTCTCCAAAATAATCTTGCATATTGTTGTAATATTGATCTATTTTTTAATTTCTGACAGAAAAAGACTGGAAATGAGGCCATCACCAAGTTTGAGGAGGCAGCCAAACTGAAAGGAGCAAATATCATCAAGACGGCCATGGGAGAGGAGTGACGGGGAAAACCACCGGAGTCGAGTCTCAGATAGTTGCCATTTCATTTCTGTTTGTTTGGCTGTAAATATTTGTATGGCTTTTTGTTTATTCATTCAGTGTACCTTTTTGAATATTTTTGTGGATATTTTGTTTCCTGTAGTTTATTATCTAAAGCTATGAGTCATTTCAAATGAGTCATTAGTTTTGATTTCACTAACTGCAAAACTGCTTGGTAATGAATAGATGGATGAATATTTGTTTTTATAAAGTAGATTTCTTCATTTTTTTTTTTTTTTTTAACCGTTCGGCCTTGTTTGTTTACTAAAACAGTGTAAATTTTGAGAAATTCAGTCTTCTATTTATCTTGTTTCAATAAAGTGCAAGAAACTGCTGTTTCCAAATCCTGTTTTCTCCATCCTTAGGTTCCTAACCATAGTAGAAAAGTATGTACTAGTAAATATTTGGCTTGTAATATTTTCAATATCTGGATGATGATCGGAGTAAAAATATATATGGAAATACCTCTGGGTTTTCTACCAGAGATCAAAACATGCGTGTGTGGTTCATTAGCTGAGGTGTGAGTGAGTGGTTGTTTAGGGTCTTATCTCCAGTTTATGCAGATGATGGCATCTTTAGGCCAAGACCTTCAGCGTGCACGGGAGTGGTTAGCAGCTGGAATGAAGTTCCTCCCAGTCTGTGTCCACGGTGCTCAACTGGAAAAGGTTGGAATGCCTTTGTGTCAGGGGGGAGGCTACCTCAGGTGGAGGAGCTCAAGTACCTGGGCGTCTTGTTCACGAGTGATGGTAGGATGAAGTGGGAGATGGATGGACAGATTGGGCCTCATTGAACAGGCATGTTGAAGAAAGAGCTGAGTCAAAAGGCAAAGCTCAGTTTACTGGGCTGTCTCAAGCCTCACCTATGATCATGACCCAAAGAACGAGATCCCGGATACAAGTGGCTGAAATGGACTTCCTTTGTAGGGTGGCCTGGTTCAACCTTAGAGATAGGGTGATGAGCTCCATCATCAGGAGGCAGATCAGATAGCTGCTCCTCTGTGTCGACAGGAGTCAGTTCAGGTATCTGATTAGGATGCCTCCTGGTTGTCTCCCTTAAGAGGATTTCCGGTCACATCCCACTAGTAGGAGGCCCTGAAAGACCCAGAGGTTGCTGGGAGGGTGGCGATTCTTCTGGAAACGCCTCAACATCCCCAGAACAAGCTGAGGGATGTTTCGCTCCTGGACCTGTTGCCTCTGCGACCCGGCTACAGATAAGTGGTAGAAGATGGATGGATTTTCTTAGAACTGCAACTTAATAAATATCAGAGCTGGTGTCTGGATTAAAAGTTATTCCACAATGTTTTGAAAAAGTATTTACTCCCTTACAGATTCCTTCTACATTTACTTTAATTTTTTTTTCAACCAAACTAAACCTGAGTAAATATAAAATGCACTTTTAAACAATATTATTTATCAGGAGATTAAACTACCCAAACCAACCTGTGTGAAAATGTAATTAACCTGCAATCAAGCACAATAAGTGTTTCACATCACTGGAGGAGTTCTCTGTTCTTCAGATCTGTGTCCTGCTCAGTGTTCTTGAGTTAAAGGTCATAAGGTCACAAAGTGATGGGTGGATATTCTCCTTCGGGATTTTCTGGTAGAAGTCCTGAAACAGCAACGTGTCTCCATCACCATCGTTATCATGTTTATCTGCCAGTATGTTCTTTTTCTGAAATGTTAGTTTTGCACATGGACGCCGGTGTGTGTCCTGTCATCTGTGTAATGAGACGCACACACCGTCTGGATTCTGGGACCTCCTGGATGAGCTCCTGCAGTAGTTAGGCTTGTCACTCCTGAGAAGATTCACTGTTCCATGTTTTCTATCTTTGTGAATCATGACTTTATTTACATGATTTTCTAATTCTACAGATTTGATAGAAATTAAAAGTGAAGTTCAACTCAGCTTTAAGAAAAAAAAAATCCCCATTTATTAATGGTGACAGTTTATTAGGGCCTGGTTGCTTTGATTAGTGTCTTTCCCTAAATAAATGAACTCATTATTTGAAAATTGCATTTCCATTTACTGTTATCTTAAACACTAAATGTTTATATTTCTTTCAAGGGCGACAGTGTTTTAAGTAGAACATAAAGGGCATTCATTTTAATACTACCTCAACTCTTGAATATGCGTCAGATGTCTTCAACAACTCTTCACAGCACTTCTCCCACTGGGGGAGTATAAAAAGTTACCAAAACATCAGCTTGTTTCAAGTTAACTAAATCACCTCTGGACCAATACAATCCGCACAAAATGTCTGGGAATATACAGGCATCTTTCTCTGCTCTACTTCATGCATTTCTTTATTTATTAAAAACGTTTTAATGTGTGTTTGAATGAAAAAATTGTGAAAATATTCAACCAAAAATGTGTTACATTTTTAAGCAGCTTGGGCCCCTTCCAATAAAAGCCACAAATTATAGACAAAAAAAAAATCAGAGATAAGAGATTTTTAAGGCTCCCCCATCATCAGTTTGCTTTAAAGTACAGTATAAAAGAACAAATCACAGCTAAAATATTTTTAATGAATCACTGAACATGCAGCATCAAATGCATGAGACTCTACAAACATTAATGCACAGTTTGTTTGCTTGAGGGGATAGAAGTTGGTTTCAACTTCCTGTGACCTGTTCAGTAATTCCTTCTAGCCTTGTACCAACATTTCTCAAAATGCATGATTAAACTTTGGTTTTCTTATTTATTTGAAGCTGTTCCATTGTTGCATGAGCACGTGAAGGCTCGGACTGGACCGCTTCTTGCCCTCGAGGCGGTGTTTGCGCGCATGTAATATAACTGTGCCGTGCGTAAAGGCGCCTCCTGACTGGAATCCAGCAGCCTTCCTGACAGAAGCTGCTGCAGCTGCAGGCACACTCCTCTCTGCGCAGCTGTGTGGTAACTTCCCTCATCTCTTCCTAAAACCTTTGGAACTGCAGCTCCACAAAACTGTGGAAGAAACAATCGAGAGTGGATCACCGTTCGGGGGCTTGTGCGTTACGCACGAGTGGAGCCTCCAGCTGTGCGTCATGAAGGCAACATTTGGAGCTGTGGTGATCTCAGCGGGGATCTGCGGTCTGCTGAGCTTCACCTTCTTGGCGACCTCCCTCGGAACCGATTACTGGTTCATCATAGAGACCAAGAACATGAGCGACTTTGAGGACCTGAGCTCCCACTCGGGGCTGTGGAGCATCAACGAAGGTACAGCTTGAACCTCCTCCACTGGTTCAGTCTTTTCCAAAAACAGTTATTTCAAGTTGTCTTCTCTAAATGTTTGTTGTTCTGGGGGGAACTTTGCCGCTTCTGTCCGTTTTATTGCGTCCAGGGGGGAAGACGCACACGGACTCCATCGACTCCTTCGCTGCCGATTCCTCCAGATACTCGGATTCCGAGCTGCGCATGCTCAGTGAGTCTCGTCTTCCAGCTCTGGTTGTTCTTGATGATTATCCTCAGTGTGTTAAATTAGACAGGAGTCAGTGCACTGATGCTCCGTGCGTTTCCACCTCAGACATGCACGGAGCCATAGTGGTTCTGCTTCCCCTCAGCCTGGTCCTGCTGCTCTTTGGTGGGATCTGTGGACTGGTAAGCTCCCTGGCCAGAAGCCCGGTCTTCCTCACCGCCACAGCCTCTTACTTCTTCATCTGCAGTAAGGCTCAGTTACTGCTCTTGTGTCTGTTTTATTTTATTTTTATTTTATTTATTTTTCTCCAATCCTCAAAGTGCAATGGTTAGATCAAAGGATGGGAGCTGGGTCACCCATCACCAAGGTTTTAGATTGTGATCTTATTTTGAGAAGTGAGGAGTTGTAGCCATTTTGGTCAAACCTTAGGAAAAAAACTTTGTGCAATCTTATGTGGTATAGCAGGCCGTCAAATTTGAGCTCATCTATAAAGTTAATTAAGTTACAGCCAGTTATGTGTTGGCTAAGGTTAATGAACTGCAGTAGCCATCTTGCAATTGGATGGACTTCAAAAGGCCATCAGGTGTAGAGGTGCATCCAGTGACTATTTCCTAAAAGTTTCATTAAAATCTGTGCAGTGGTTCATGAGATATTTTGCTAACAGACAGATCTGACTCCAATAGTTAATGCTAAAATTTTAAGCAACAATTGTGCACAAGAATAACTCTCAGTTACAACCTCAAAATTGTTGCACAATATCTGTAAATGGGTGATTTATAACAGAGTTGATGTTTTCTAATATTAGTCACATCTTCAATTGGATTGGCTCCAGATGTTAATCAATCCTAACAGTGACCGTTTCCTGAAAAGATTCATTAAAATCTGTGGAGTGGTTCACGAGATATTTTGCAAACATGCACAGACAAAAGCATTATGTTCCACCTTTTTGTCCTTCAGAAGCTTTCAATAAAAATAGTTGCAATAAAATTAAATCTATAGGAGAAAGCTTGAAACGTTACAGCGCTGCTGTGAAGTTCTAGGAGAGACCGTGTTGACAGAAGAGACTGAACACATCACAGCGAGCACGAGGAAAATGCAGCGCAGCTCTGCTTTGCATCATTTGCATCAGGCTCACAAAACACAGGAGCAGCTGAAATGGAAAAAGACTTCATTTTCTGACACGTGAGAGTAATTTAGAGTCGGTGTGCAGAGAGGGTTAAAATAACCGTCACTGTGTGAACAAACAGACCACAATTCTCCATTTTCCTTTGAACAAATACAGAAAAAACAGTAATGTTTGTGATATGTTTCCTATTTCAATTGTTTTGACGTAAAACAGATTTGGAGCATTTTATAACACATACTTTTTTTTTATGTGCATGTGTGTTTGTGTTTATTTTAATATAAGAATATACGTTGGATGTTGAACTGTGTTAGCAAAATATCATGAACAGCTGGACATAATTAAATGAAACTGTCAGAGTATAATTACTGGATGTACATCTACAACTGATCAACTTTTGGAGCCATCCCCATCCAAGATGGCTGCCACAACACAAAAGCCTGACTTAGTCACTTTTGCACATGTAGAACTAAAGGTTGGTGTGGTAGTTGCTGAGAATGATCCTCAACACATGTGAAGAGTGCTACACATTACACATCCCTACTAAAAAAAAACTATTGCATTAACTTTAAAACAATCGTGTTTGTTAGCAAAACATCAAATACTACTGGATGGATTTTAATAAAGCTCAGAAAATAATTCTTGAATGTGAAACTGATTGGTTGCTCTATCAACTGTGCCACCATGCCGCTTTCTTTAATTTATGTTGTAAGAAATAACATTTTTTGGTATGGCCGTTCTTAACAGCTTATCTTTACCCCAAGACGATATTTTCAAAGGTAAAATTTTTTTTGCTTGACATTTCACTAAAAATACTGAACTTATTTTTATTTAGTGAAGATGTCTCATGAAAGCTGGCCAACTCTGAAGCCAGGAAAAATTAGTTAGATTTTTCCATAACCTTTGATTTTGGTGTGAAAAAGTCAAATGGGACCAAAAAAAAAAAACTCTGGAGGAACCTGCAACCAAGAAAAAAAATGTGATTGGTGCTACGTATCGACTGAAATTGGCCCTTGTCTTGAAATAAATTATTAATTTTGCCTCACTTCAAAATTAAATTAGAGAAATTTCAAAATGAACATCCGCGTTTGATGCATTTTAAAAACCAATTAGGACAGTTGACTGAAAAGCTGAAGACAGAAAATGAATAGAATTATGACCCTAAACACAATCCACAGCAGACCGTCTGGGGAGGGGGGGGGTGTTTTAATGTACAGTAACTTTGAAAAGCCGTGTGCACAATTTTCATGCAAGCAAAACCCTTTCAAATAAATTATGGGTGAAAATCCCTCTGATGACACACAATAAAAAAGCTGAAGCATTTGCCAAATGACATGTTGTTAAATACTGAATGAGCAAAGTTGTTAGAATTATATGTATTGCATGTTTAACCCTGCAGATGGATGAGAAACAGTATTTTACTTGCTTTAATTCACAGTGATACATTTTGACCTGTTGTGCATGCAAGCACTTTAATAGAAACTCTGTATTTTGATGACTAAGACAAGGTGTATTTAAAATACACTTCTGAAGTCTTATTCATCAAATACAGAGTCATCAGCATACACTTGAGTGTTTCAAATAAATGGACTGTACCTATATAATGCTGTTCTATCTAAGTAAGACACTCAATGCACTTTACAACACAATCTGTGCCCTCATTTACCCACACACACACATTCATTTCATTCAACCTTTATTTATACAGCTTATTCTCAATGAGTCTCGAGGACTCATTTACAAGAGAGACCTGTTTTAAACAAAGAACACAGATGATGCACAGACAACAACAGACAATCATATAAAAATCATATAAAATGAAAAGTGAATAGGATAAATTATACAAAAACTAAACAAAAACAGCTACTTTACAAAGTGATGTAAAATACTAAAAACAGGAACATGTCTGCATTGGTTTTGCCATGAACTTAGCAGTTGTTTAAAATCCCTTTAAGTGGTTAAAGTCAACAACTTTAGAGCTTTTTGCATGATGTTCCAGGATACAGGAGCGGAGTAAGAGAAGTCCTTTTTGCTGAATTCAGTCAGCACCGAGGGGACACTGCAGGTAATGAAAATGTACCTGTGAGAGAGTCTTTGTGAAGTTGATGAAGTCCAGTTAACCAGTGAATACAGGGTGCAGTGGTGGGTACGGTAGTTACAGCCAGTTATGAATCTTAGTGGATCGTGATAGACAACATCCAACATCTGCAGGTGCTTGTAGGAGCGTTCATGTAGATAATGTCACCGTAATCAATGGAGG
>JARVGQ010000610.1:11890718-11902493 GCA_031762355.1 Hypsolebias martinsi | reverse complement strand
TACGTTCAGTAAAGACACAAATATAATCGCTGGATTCAAGACCTCCTTTTTGAAGAAATGTGTCTTGTACGAAAGAGCTTTAAGGGGCTAGACTAGTGAGAGCTTGCCGCACTTCCACTAAGCTTTGTGACTCAGAAGCAGGAACACAAATATAGTTTTGTGATCACTTCGACTCATTCCAAGACAATTAAAAAGGCTCACCCGTCTGGGGGTTTTGTGCAGCCTGTGCGTTGTCCACCTTCATTCTCTGTGTGAGGTCAGACACCTCCCATGAACGGAACTCTGGGGCTGTCGTCACATTGATCAAAAGCTCCATCACTGTATCGCTGCAGACACAAAATATAGAGGAACAAGAAACTATGAAGGAAGGAAGTTGTGAAAAAGGCTTTAAATTATCTCACACCTGAGGCAATATAACCTCCATGTAATCTGTGTATTTGACTTTAATTTCTGCTCAACAGTTATTTTTTCTTATCTACTGGTAAATACTTTTAAACTTGGCATGACTCTACTGTGAAGACACAATAAACACACTCACATGTCATCTCTCAAACAGTCGACCGTGTACATCATATTCTCCCTGGACGAAGTCACGCTGCACAGAAACACAAAAACACAGTGAGAGCACTGAACATTTGTGTCAGTCGTTTTTTTCCCTTTTGAATGTCAAAAAACATTCTGACCTCATGCTTCCTCCCACTGCCTCAATAGAACGGCAGATTTTGAATGCCGATGCTCCTTTGGTGGTCTATAATTTTTTTTGAAAAATTCAAGTTAATATATAGTTGAGCGATAAGACAAAATGCACGTCCTGAAAAATGTAGGACGAATGGCTTAAATACCGTCAACTGAGCAAATGATGATTTTAACAGTTTTGAAAATAACTATTTTTATTTTACTAAGATTTCAATGCTTGTGTATCTATGTGCAATGCTGTAATTTTGTAGCACAGAAGGCTAACGAGGACAATAGTGATTATAACAAAGTACAACCAGCCGTACTGGACTTTCATACCAGATTGGAGGCCAGCCTGAGCAGGTGGGTGACACCCAGGTTGTCGGAGGTCTCATAACGACAACCGGCCTTGACAAAGACTCCAATTTTAGAGGCTGGGGAATAGTTCTCCAGTGATGCAATCACAAGTCCGTTGAGCAGTTTGGTCACCTGGACAGAACACGTGCAAAGACGCCCTTCACTGTCATCACTTTTATAAAGTACAAACAATTACTGGTAGCTAGTTCCTGTTAGCCAAAAAGTCTCAAATTAAACTTGAAAGGCTCAACTAAGATCATCTGAATATTTAGGTATAGACAATAAAAAAAAAAAAAATCATCACAACAAGAAGAGACTAATTACAAAAGCTTTAAACAGAAGATGCCTTCTTTCTTTAAGCAATGTAAATATATTCATAATTAGATTCATCCAGACCCAGCACATCAACTTCCCAATCTACTTGGGAACCCTGGTAGTTGTTTGCAGACCGAAGAGAGAACTTGAGAACGAGACTGGCCTTGTTTGGCAGCACATAGAACTGTTTCTGTGCAGAAGAGATATAAGTGAACAACTGACCTGAACATCCTGTGGCTGAAACCCAGTGGCTTCCACCTTACGTGCAGCCTGGGCTGCATAAAGTCTTGTCTGGAAATCAGAGAACATGGGAAGACAAATATTACAACCAATGTGCACTCTGCAAAACTCTGGCAGGAAGCAAAGGTATTCTTACCTTACCTTTGCTTCCTGCCAGAGTACTGGCTCAAAAAAGAATGGGAGGAGAACTGAGCCTGTAAATGAACGCTTTTAAGGAGTTCTAATGTGGAAAAGTACACACAATCTTACTTGGGATTATTTTACTACAGACACATGAATCTCACAATGCAATACATACAACTGGTATCTATGAAAAAGCAAATTACAGGGATAATCATGCAGTTAGTCATGAATTTAAACTTAAATAAACTTCACGTCTAACTGTATGTGAAAGCATAGAGACAATACAAAAGCAAGCCAAACCCTTCAGACTAGAGGTGTCACACTAAATTCTAAATTGACATCAAAAATAAGAAAAAAAATCCCATTCTCAGTGTAGTTCTTTTATAATTGTTCCAAACAGGAGGCGGACAAAAGCTAAAAAAAAATCATTTCTGCTGCTCGTCCCAAAACAGAAGTAAATTTTCAATTGTGCAACCACACACAAAAAATAACATTCTATGTTGTGAGAAAAATTCAACTATCTATTGATTTATTGTTACTATGACATGTATGACATATAACAAATTATCATATTTCATTATAAAAACACAGCAAAATATACCCAAATAGTGTTTGTTTAGAATCTCACAGTAATCATGAGCATCACAATTCAGTTGTAAATCCATAGATTAAAACTCAAATGTTGTCAGACTTACTTCTTGTAACATTTAAGTAATGATAGAATGTTTAAATAAATTGTTTTTAGCATTTACAAAAATTAATGTGTATATTCAAGGTAGCAATGGATGATTTAACAACTAAAATCGCACGAAACGTGTTATAAATACTTTGCTTGCTCAAAATCTAAAAACATAACCCAAACGTATAGACAATGAACATTAAAATGTAAAGAACAAGTCACTTTATCAGGGCTGCCTGTACAATAATAAACTTGAGAAGTGCGACCCACACAGGCTTTAGCTCCAAGTTGTGAGACGTGCTAACAGACCTGCTAGCAGCTAGCTGTCAGTTTTTCTACGAGTCCTTTTAATGAGTGAGTTTTTAAACACTGGGTTAAGTGCATTCAGCTTAAGATAGTTTAGCAACACATATAAACGACATGTTTATTGTTTATGATACAGTATTTCTTTGCGGGTCGAAAGGGGTCATTTAGCTTTCGACTGCTACACAGCGTCTCCCAGCTCGAAGGCTGCCGTTTTAAACCACCCGAAAACAAAGTAATAAAAACCAATGGTTTCTGAGTGAACATATATTTCAGGACACACGAACCGACAGCTGACTAATTCCCCGGATCCCCTTCATCTCCTCTGTCTCCTTCAGCCAAGTAGACAACGATCCAATATGGCTGGTTAAAAAGTGCCCTACCCAGAATGCACAGCGCGTCCATCGTTCGTGTCAGAAACACGGACTTAGGGGCTCGCGCCCTCTGCCGGCAAAGACATGAACTGCAGAGACAAAAATGAATAAACAAAATGGTGCTTTTTAATTTTAACTTTAGAATTATTATTTTTCTGATTCCAGTGTGTCACTCGTAGCGCAAGCATTATAACAACGAGAAACAATGCATATCGTGTTTTTTGTTAGTTTATCCACATGTTTCGTAAAAATGAGTACTGGTTCCACATCTTTGCACAGTACTGTAATTGTTGGGATACATTAAAAAAAGTAATAAAACTCGTTACTCCTACATCTTTGCATTTAACGTTAGATCTTGAAGCTGTTAAAAAAAAGCGGAGAAAAAGCATTTCCGGGGGAGTATTAGTTCACGTCTCCAGTGCGCATGTGCGAAACGAACATCGCACGTGTGGTGAACGTTTGGACTGGCTGCACGCTGAAGAGTTTACGAAAGCTAATAGCGCTAATAAAAAAAAAATAGAACATTTCACGTCTTGTTGCGCTTTCCAAGTCAGGGGATAAACTAAATAGTCCTCCGTGAAGCATTTCGCCGAGAGGGCCGGAATATCAGAAACAATACAAATCTGCAATGGTGAGTTTTGTTGAATTAACAAGCTAACAGATCAGCTAAGTGCTAGCTAGCATGAGAGACTACAGCAAGCTAAGCATAAATTCAAATGAATGAACTTCTATTTGTTTTGCGTTTGGCCTTCTTGTGGCTTATTCTGAGTGATGTTTTTGTGTGACTTTGACCAGGCGGAACCTCAAGTGAACCCGAAGGCCTACCCCTTGGCCGACGCCACTCTGACCAAAACCATCCTGGACCTGGTGCAGCAAGCATCGAACTACAAACAGCTGAGGAAGGGAGCCAATGAAGGTGAGGACAATTTAATTCAGTTTGTGTATATAGCGCCAAGTCGCAACAGAAGTAGTCTCAGGGCGCTGTACAGGAACATTTATTAGCGGGAGAAGTTGCTGAAGATGTCTGGAAGTTGCAGATATTACATAAGTTAAATCAAAATTTGTAACATTGGTGGGCACAGGTTCATAGTTTTTCATCTGGGATTACGTGATAGTTTTGTCAGATTTTATCCATGAAATAAGTAAAATGGCATCAATCAATAAAACATCCATTTTTCACCTTCTAGTTAGCCTACAGTCAATTAAAGCAAGCACCAGATCTTTTTCTCTATGGTTGCTTACTGGTAAAACTACTTGATATGCATGAGTAAAAGATTTATCTTTACCCAGTTGCTGCAATCCTCCCCCACCCCCAGCATTTTTAGAAAACCAGTTCTTTTCCTCACATATTGTCCATGTACTTCTTCCTCAGCCACTAAGACCCTAAACAGAGGCATCGCTGAGTTTATTGTCATGGCTGCTGATGCTGAACCACTGGAGATCATCCTCCACCTTCCACTGCTCTGCGAGGACAAGAACGTCCCGTACGTGTTCGTCCGCTCCAAGCAGGCGCTGGGCCGGGCCTGTGGGGTGTCACGTCCTGTCATCGCTACCTCAGTCACCATAAAGGAGGGATCTCAGCTCAAACCACAGATTCAGTCTGTTCAAATGGCCATCGAGAGACTGCTGGTGTGAATTTTCTGAAGCACTGTTTTATGAAAAGCTCAAACGGATAGATGGATAAATTTGAACATTTTTTTTTTTTTTAAATCGCAAAACAAATTCATATTTTTGTCTGTTTTTGAAGATATTGATTTCAGATTTGTCATTTTGCAGAGCCATCACCTGTTTCTTAATAAAGTCATTTTTTTAGGACTTTTTTATTGTGTGCAGTTTTGCTACAATATGTATTTGTACTTTGCAAAAACCATGTTTTCGCTAGGAGATAGATTATGTAGCGATTTATTTCCCATCAGTATTTATTATTTAATTGAAATTTCAGGGGCAGGTCTGCATGCTTGGTGGGTGTCCCAAAGCTGCTTTTCAGTTCTTGGTTGCCATTTTGATTTTCCTCAAATCATTTTATCTCCACAGACCAAAAACATGCATGTTAGGCTGATTGGTAACTTTAAATTTTTCCTAGGTGTGAGTGAGAGAGTGAATAGTGTTGTCCCTGGACAGGTCTCCAGTCTAGACGGGGCAGGGTGTGCCCGCCTCTTGCACAGTGATTGCCAGACTGTTAAATATTAACGAGGGAATCTTTTGGGACGATACATCCATTATCTTACCTGCTTCTTCCTTTTCGGGTCACTGGTGCCCATGTCCAGAAGCACTGCGAGAGGCAGGGGACACCCTGGATAAGTCTCCAGTCTCACAGGGACAAACAAGCATTCACTTGCACCTAGGGACAATTTTAGTTACCAATCAGCCTAACATGCATGCTTTGGGTTAGTGGGAGGAAACGAGAACCCACTCATGCACAGAGAGAACATGCAAACTACCCAGAAAGGTCCTGGGTCAGAATTTGAACTGGTGACCTAGCTGAGAGGCAACAGCTCTGCCCACTTGAGACGTATGTCAAAGTTTCGTTTGGAGATTAATTTCTTTGTTGGTAACGCTGCAGTCAAATCAGGCAATTGCTTTTATTGCACACACATGCCCTGTGTACATTGTCTAAACCAATTTGGCATGGTATTGGTGTGCTTGGACAGAGTCGGAGTCTATCATTGTTGGAAAGAGAAATCCAGAGTCCCTTTATAAAACTGCAAAGGTTGGGAACTAATCAAGTACATTTATTGCAGAACATCAATTTAATAGTTTTAGGACTTAGCTGGTTTCTTTTTTGTTCACAACCCATCCACACTTGGAAAATGCTTGCAAGATGATGCTGGCATGCATAAAAAGAACACTTCACCACTGTAAACACACATTTCGATGGTTCAGCCAGTGGTGCGTCTGTCTTGTAGCGTTGCACCTCCACTGAAGCATCAGCTGTGCCATTGCCCTTCTTGCTACAGACACATCTCTGTCCAAAGTTTCCCAGAGGTTGATATTTGAAAATAAAAACACGGCAGCATCATTAATTTGTGTCAGTTTAAAAAATGGTTGAAAAATGTTGGCCCTTGTTGCATCATATTACACAAACCATTACCTGTGGAAGAAAGATGTATTAGGTGGTGCTGGTTGTGCAGATGTGGTGGGCTCTTCTTCCATGAGTGCATCAGCTGGTGTCTTATTGTGAGCTCAGTGCTGTCAGTCATTTCACAGCGGCTTGTGCTTGTTTTAAATCTAGGATCAAAGTGTAGAAATGGTCAATTTTTGGTTCTCAGTTGTTTCAAAGTTATTTTGCACAGCTGTTACTAAGTTCTGTCCCAGTTGCTTATCTGTGTTGTGGATTATTTTTCCAGTTGTTTTAAACAAGTACATCATAAGCATTTTGGTCAATGGGATAACCTTTGACCTCGACTCTATTCTCCCCTGAAAGTTCCTGATAAAAGAGACGCAGCAACTGCAGACATGCAGCTGTTTCATAGTCCTCGGAATACAGATGTTTCTGTTTTGAGTGCTGCCATGTCTTTCTTGGAACAGGCAGCACGAGGGAGGTGTTCCAGCGTGTGTCAACCTCTGGACGAGCTTCTTCACTGGACGATTCAACTGCTCCTGCACTTGTCCCCAGCCAGCGTGCATAGGTAGGCCCCAAAAGGTTTTGTCTGCAGTTTCCATGGTGGCCCCACATGGGTTAGTCCAGATAGATTTTAACAGGCCCTGAGTTTCAGTGGGACCCAGATGGTTAACTTACATGAGCCCCATGTAAGGCCCGTGTGTGTGCATTCATGACTATTTACCTGGACCTTAATGGGGTCCCAACTGGGCTAGTATAAGGATAACAAGTGGGTGTCTACTGGGTCTATATCTGTTAGCCCACATGGGTTTAACGGGCCCTGAACGGGTTTTCAGTGAGACCCAGATGGTAATGCCAAGTCCTGTAGGAACAATCAATGGGTTCTTTCTCAACTAAGCAGTAATATGAAGAGAAATACATAAGATGAAAAATGTCTTTTGGTCAAGGTTCTTTAAAGGCTAATGTGAATTACTGGCAGTAATTACTTTTTACCTCTGCTGCTGAGTAAACATTTATTATGTGAATAGAAGTTCTTTAACAGAAAACTCAAACTTACCGGTAAAACATGCCCACAACAAGCTACAAGAAACACTCTTTAAACCAAGAAAATTTAATGTTTTGCACAGCGTTATTCAACATTTACAAAATATGATTCCCATTTTCATCAACAGCACTTCTGAAAATAACTGAAATAATTTTTTTCTAAATAAAACAAATAAAAAAGACAAACATTTATATACACTGGTATGTTAGTTTTATATACACAGTAGTCCCTCCTTTATTGCGAGTGTTGGGACCACACCCACCAGCAATAAGTGAAAAACCATGAAGTATGGAGACAGTAGTCCAAGTTCAAGTTGAGTAAACTTTGTCATGACATGTGCCAGGCTGCAATCACAGTCACTCATCAGCTGTTACTCCCATCTTCTAAGAGCTGCCCACCTTGATTTAAATGGTCAGCCCCCCTACTTGCTCTGGCTTTCCTGTTTCCACCTCTATCACGAGCTCCGGTAAACCACTTGGAGAGGGCCATTTCTGCATCTTTCTGTGAGATACCCTGGATGCATCCATTTCTTTTAAATACTCCTAAATAACAAGCATAGGTAGACATTTTATTAGTGTTTTACTTTTTAACGATCCGACATTCATTAATTTTGCATCTATCCCTTCATAGGACGAAAATTTCTGCGGAGAATCTGCTATGATCAAAAGCACTCGAGTCATTATTATTATGTACAGACAGTACATAGTTTATTGTAATAGTAAAGAGAAAATGTATAACTATAGAAATCAACAATTCAATTCAGTTCAAAAATAATTAATCCAAAAAGGAACTCATGTTGTTGTAATTCATCATCCTGGATTCATTAGTGTTGTTCTAGATGTTCTGCATTGCAAAGGTTCTATCCTGGTTTTGTACAGTTATTTTGTTAAAGCAAAAGTTTGACAGGCAGGGACTGTGCTGTTTACCAAAAACTTTTAAATCCATGACATAAAACAGTGAAACAATACTGTGAATACATTTTTAAAAAAAGGTAGTTTTTAAACTGTTCTCTTCAAGAGTACTGAAAATAACAAGACATTCACAACCTAAAAAAAGCTTAACCAGACCAGTGTTTAAGAAAGAAAAGGGGAAAAGAAAAGTTACTCTGAAAACTGATATTTACCATGCACAACGTCAAAGAGATGCAGGTTCTGGAACTTGTGTTTCCCATGACGGCCAAAAAGATTGAACTGGAGCCCCAGTTCATGGGACATCAGGATGCCATTGTTCGCCTTGTTATGTTGTCCAAAGATGTGCCTCCAATGTCTGTTACCATGGCAACATTGAATATGATGACAATTACAAGATTACATTTTGGAATCAATATACATGAGACAATTTTTTTATTATTAATTAATCAGTTTGTTACGATTGTTTCACACATGTACAGCTTAGATGTTTAATTTTCTGCATGGACAAAAAGCCCGCCGTTACTGTATGTACCAATTTAAGGTAATTTTTTAAAGAACCATATTTTAACTTACAACTCCAAACATAAAGTCAGAGTCACACAGCTTCTCATTCATGGCCCTTACATCATCCACTGTGGTCAATGGAAATATGGCTTCCTCAGGTGGTTCCATCAGCGATGCAGCAGATTTCTGCCTCAGCAGGGTATTCAACATCTTCCCATGTATTTTCTGGGTTTCCCTGACTTCCTCCAGAAGAGTAAACAGTCTGGTGAACATAGCCTCTGAAAAGCCACTGGAGCTGCTCATGCTTAATGAAGTCCCAGGCTTTGTAACAGGAGTTGTGATGGGGCTTCCCGGGTTATGAGAATTTCTGAAAACAGGGCACAACTCCATTTTTGAGCTTCTAAAGAGTGGTAACCCATCATTGTTCACCCGTTGAGTAGCATCAACTGAAAGATGAGAGTCAGTTAATGGCTGTGAAGTTGTTGTTTTAACCACTCCAAAATGTCTGCTTTCTTTCACTTCAAAGGTTTTGGGAGTTGACAATAGACTTCTTGAATCCTTGGGTAAATCCAAACCATAAAGCGCTAAAATATGTAGTAGCTCTGTCAGCGCACTGTGTGAAATATTACGATTTGCAGCCCAATCAGCCAGCTTCCTTTTAAGTTCACTTCGGGGATCATTTCCCTCAGAGGTGCTGTCCAAATCTATTTCAATGCTACTGGCAGCACATGTTGTTCCAGAAACTGATTGTTGGTTATTTTCATCTTCAACGTCTGTATCGGACTCTTTTTCATTTTCACTCAAATCAGTCTCAGATCTCCACTCCTCTCTGGGAATTTGGTTGTCCACTTCAGAAGCACAAGACAAATCTGAGAATGTGCCACTTTTGACCTTGAAGTCTTCCAAAAACTTTAAATGCTCAGAAACTTTGGCTTTAATCCGTCTTCTTTTGATCCGAGAACTGCAATAGTAATCCATTCTTTTAATTCTGTTAAAAAATTAAAAAAAATAATAAATAAAAAATGGGCACTTTAAATGGCTATTTAGTAAAATATGAAAATACTGGTCTAGAGACTGCAATCTAATTATGTTTGATATATCAAATACTTGTATAAATAAAGGTTTAATTTTTTTTATTGTAGAATGATTCATCTTAAAATTTTCTATTAAGGTATTTTATGTGTTGGCTGAAGTGAGTTTGGATGTAAACTTTGACATGGAATTAGAATGGATGATATTTCACAAGTGCATAAATATAATGAACAGCCCGTGAAGGGACCACCCCCTGAAGTGATATGCTGGTTGTCCAGCATTTATGCAGACAGGCCACTGGAAAATCAAGATGATTAACCCTTCTTCATAACCCAACAACGCGCTCCGGTTCAAACTGAAAAGTAGTAACGTCACCCATTGTTGTTTTGGCTGGACGGAGTGAGGACTACAGTACCTAGAACACATCATTTACCCAGAATGCATTGCAGCGTAAACAACATGGCGACGTCCATGTGACAATATTTTATTTACATTTATAAAAATTTAAACAGCCTACAATATTTTTACGGTATTGTTTTAACATCTAAAATAAATATTTCTCAAATAAAGTATATTGTTATAACTAATCACGGATCTCTTTCACATATGCAACCGAATTTAGTCAGCGATTTCAAACACCGACACTGCCTGGTCCACAACAGCGCGGCGTTTGAAATCGCTAATATTCTTACATCAATTATTGTAGATGACTTTTTTATTTTAAAACATCAAAAAAAAATTACCCGAAAGAAGAAGAAGAAGAAAAAAAAACCCTATTGTCTCTTTTGGTGAACTATACTCCCATAATCTGAACTGAGCACCAACATGCTTTTAACATGCTCTTTTGATTTGCAATCAAACTTTAAATTTTGATACAATGCGAAACAGACAGAATGTAGGCTACTTACTCAGCTTTCGTTGGAGGACATCCAGTTACGGGCTCCGCGTCCGTAAACTGGCTCCATAAGACCGCATAAGACCAAACTTCTTCTTCTTAAATTTTCTTTGGCGGTTGGCATTCAAGATTTTGAAGCATTACCGCCATCTGCTGGTTTAGGATGTAAACTGGACTGGACGCTAAAAAAAACTCCATGTGGATGTAGAAATAAATAAATAACGGTCAGATTCTGTTGAACAAGAACAAATGAGTCCTTTTCAAAATGTCATAACACCAAACGCTCGGCGCCGCCACCTTTACGCTCCCAAGTCCATACACATTGCGCATGCGCACTTTTATTGCACGTGGCCAAATTCAAAACTGTTTCAACCAGTCATCTGTCAGAATCGGGACGAGACAGTGCCAGGGAATCAGCTGATTGGACCGCGAACCAGTCAAGCGATTTATTCCAACAACGTAAGTTCTGTTATTGCGCGTCACGTGACTTTTTCAGCTCCAAAACAGGCACTTTTGTTTTATTCTGCTACTTTAAAAAAAAACTCAGATCCAGAAGCCATGGCTGAACCTCCTGTCATCATATGGGAGCAGGAGGTTGGATGTCTGCTGCGCTACAGAGACCTGGTCCCCCGTCTGGAGGACGCTTTGGGGAAGTTTTCCAGGCGGGACAGTTCGGAGGTGGTCCAACCGGTCCGCACGGCGGTACCGCTGCAGAAACACAACGGGTAGGTTCGCTTTTCTGCTCCATGCTCACAGCGCCCCCTGGTGGATACTAGAGGGACGTGCACGTCCAAATGCATGGTTCAACAGAGTTCGAAACAAAACAAACAAAAAAGCTGGTATTAGTGTTGCATTAAATCTCACTAATATTTTAATTTTTTTTTAGATTTTAAACCTTTATTAGACTGATTATTGTACATATGCATATGTATGTATGTAGTACTCCCTACCTTGTGCATGTGCATACAGATAGTCCTCGAGTTACGAACGAATTCCGTTCCTACGCATTGCTCGTAACCCGATTTTGCCACAAGTCGGACACCACACGAGCCGACACTTATACACGTAGACTACATGTATGGTACTGTACAGTTACCAAGCACTTCGCCTATCCTAACACAGTACCCTACATAATGATCAAAAAACTCATACATGTACAGTACTGTACATTTTGATGAATAAACTAAATTTTATTGATAAATAAAAAATATTAATTTCTTACTTTGAGCTGGTCAAGCCTGTCTCCGTCTTTTAGCATGTT
>JARVGQ010000610.1:11856608-11868339 GCA_031762355.1 Hypsolebias martinsi | reverse complement strand
AAAGAGGAGATATATGGATGCAGTTAGAGAGGACATGAAGGTAGATGGAGTGAGGACAGAGGATGCAGAGGACAGAGATGGAGGAGGATGAATCGCTGTGAAGACACCCAAAGAGGGAAAAGTCAAAATAAGAAGATTCAAGTGAAATCCCATTTGTTGTTATGTAAGGATTTCATACATAAAACAGAACAAGAATATTGTGTGCTGTATATTATACGGCTGTAGACAAACCTTTATTGAGCAATACAGCAATCCATGGCAATAAACTGAATAAGCAAAAACCTTGTTTAACATTTCACCTTGATATGTGACCTTGACGCTAAAGGATGAAAGCGTAAGTGACACTCCGTCTAGTGATGATGCATGTGTATCAAGTTTTGTTAAATTATCTTCAGTGGATCAGAAGTTTGGGGAGGGACAACCAAAGACCATACCATAATTCGTCCACATTTCAACAGGCGTATAGAAACACAATCACTTTCAGGAAAACTCAATCAATATAACATGATCGTGTCTGAGTGGAGCTACAACTGACCGATTTCTTTAGCCATGGCCAAGCCCTGAGGATAAATGATGGGAGACAGTTTCTTCTCCTTGAGTTTTTCGATTGTGTCCTTGTCTTCCCTCAAGTCCAGCTTTGTACCAACCAGGATTATAGGCGTCTTGGGACAGTGATGTCTCACCTCAGGATACCACTGCAGGAGGACATGGAACACTACTTTCAGTATGGGCAGAAGACTTTTCATTTTTGTATTGCTGTCCTGTAATCACCACCCATCAATAAAAACAGAGTTTTAAAATATTTCCACATACGACTGACGTGTGACAGAGAGTTTAAGACCGTTGTGACCTTAACCATTTTTTAACCGAAGAAAATGAAAATTATATTTCATAATATGTAATTTTATAAATAGTGAGATAATTAATTTATCCGCCCTCACACATTCTGCATTTGGAAGCTGGAAGCTGTAAAAGTCTTTTGGTTAAATTGTATCTAAAATAATTTCACTCACTTATTTAACAGAATGCTGGAGAATGATTTTGTTGTGGAAGCAAAAATGAAATGGATTGACGAGCTTATGGCTTTTTTAAGAGCCAGCTTAAATTTAAACTTTCCTTTAAGGTCCAAAGGACAGATTTTATAGCCCCTGGCAGCCTTTGCTCATTTTGTCAGATATGTGAATCTCTTTACCCTCAACTGTCTTTGTTGACCACGACTTACATGTTGAATTTTTGTGTACATTACAATAATTTGTCTCTTGTAGTAAAACTAAACACGTAAACAGGTTTTACACAGTTGAAATGTTAACACTTCATTAAGCCAGTATGATCTGAACACGTAACGAACTGTTCTCACCTTGGCACGAAGGTTTTCAAACGAAGCTGGACTGACGAGTGAAAAGCAAATCAGGAACACGTCCTAAGAGGGACAAAGAGACATAAATTGTGATAATAAAAACTATCAATCAAAAATTTTTAGGTTCAAAGTTGAAGGATCTTCATCCCCTAAGGACAATTTGTTTCACAGTATAAAAGACATAAAAACACAAAAACAAACGTAAAATGTTGATAAAACCACAACAAATCATTTAAAAATCTAATTGTGGCAGGAATATAAGCGTCTCTGAGTCTGTTGGTCCTGCATCTGGGCAGCAGATATCTGCGTCCAGAGGGAAGCAGTTTGAACTCCTGGTGCAGCAGGTGATGTGGGCCTGCCTCCATGAGCAGGTCAGTGAGGTTGCTAAGGGTTGTGCCAGCAACTTTAATGCACACCTTAACAAGGCCCAACTATTTGTTCTTGCTCTCACACGTTAAAAGTCCAAACCCGCAGACAAAGTTAAAGGTAAGAAAAGACTCAATAAAAGAAGGACAAAACCTTTTCATAAAAGTGCAATCTTCGCTAAAACCATGGAGCTTCTGATAAAAATATAACCTCTGGTGACTCTTTACAAAATCTGAACCTGTGTGGATCTCAAAAGTCAGCCTGTTATCAATAATTGTCCCCAGTTATTTGTGATGGCTCACAACTTTGACATGTTAAAGATAACCACAGGCGACATGACTGTTACCGCTCTCCTAAAATACCGTAATTTCTGGTTTATAAGCTACTACTTTTTTCACAGGCTTTGAGCAAAGCGGCTCATACAATGTTGCTATGGATTTTTTAAAATTTTATTTGATGGGCTAAGGAGTTCAATGCTGCCAAAACATTTAGCCTCGTCACACCCGTGTGCTCACATAGTTGTCCAATACGCGTCTCTTTTGGGGGGTGGGTCCTCATGACTCAGTGAGACTCCTTGTATAGATAAAGGTTAAACAAATAAGAAATATCTGACCAGTGAAACTACCGAACAGGTCACAGTCTAACCAATGAAATGGGTAGGGGAGTAAGTGGGGATCCCCCCCACCACCACCACCAATGCACAGAGCATGTGAGGGGGGACTACCCAGCATGCACAAAGCAACTTTTGCCGTGGAGCACAAGCTTGCTGCAGGAGAAATATGAAGATAGTGATCAATAACTTCATGGTAGCTACTGTATTTTTTTCAACAACGAACGAGAGACTAAGGACGTGCGTGATGAAGTTTTTCTGAGGCTGTTTCACTCGACACTGAAGAAGACAAATTTAGTGGGTTTAGTGCACAGGAGGAAGCTGAAGATAGCGATCAGTGACTTTTCCTGTTAGGCTACTGTATTTTTTTTAACCACCCGTGTTAAAGGCCTTATTCAGAAAAAAAAAAAAAACATTTACTGTACATATTTGTGTATATGTTACTGGTACGTATTTAATTAAAGTTTAAAAAAATCTTTCTGTGTAAATATCTCATGTTTCAACATGAACACCACCAACTTACACACAAGCACAACTTACACTTGTACTATGTTTTTATGTACAAATTAATTATTTTTCTTTTCTTTTCTTTTGTGCGTGTCTTGTATTTGGGTGCGATCTATAGCCTGGAAATTACGGTACATAACCTTCTCCTTTGTTTTAAAAAAGTTTATCTTTAAAAAGAAGGACTCGTCTTATTGGTAAAGTTTATCAAACCTATATTCTACAGAAAATGTATGACTAATGGACTCAGTTGGTTAAATACAGAGTCTCTGGCACAAAGGACATATTTTCATGAAGACACAGACAAAAAAAGAGCTGTCTTGTCTTCCATAAGACTCGTCCACACAGTGTATAGGTACTGTAGAACCAGGGCCCCGCTCTGCTGAGCTGGACTGTTTCACACTTTAGAGCCCAGAGAATAAGTCCAAGTCGATGCTGACAAAGACACAAGTGTTCAACACGGGATAACGAATGCTGATCAATGCAGCACACTCAGGAAGCATCAATTGTTGGGTCTCATGCACAGACACATGCACTCTGTGTGAAACATACCGTCTGTGGGTAGGACAGGGGTCGGAGTCTGTCGTAGTCCTCCTGTCCCGCTGTGTCCCACAGGCCCAGGTTCACTGGTTTCCCATCCACCATCACGTTGGCAGAGTAGTTGTCGAAGCTGCAGGGAGGGAACACAACGAAGATATGAAATGTCAGACAAATGCAGGTGTTGTCCTGTGAAAACCTCAAACTTTTTATCTTTGCTTGAGCTTCCTGCACTTTTCTCTTTAACGTCAACACAAATGATCATTAGGTGGTATTTTGTGTGTCTTACACTGTGGGGATGTATTCTCCTGGGAAGGCATTGGTGGTGTAGCTGATGAGCAGACATGTTTTACCCACAGCCCTGAGAGGACAAATGAGAAGATAATGAGAACATGCATATGAAAACATCCATGCTCCATCAATCCATTTCTTTTATCTGCTTCTGCCTGTTCAAGGTCAAGAGAAGCTGATGTCTATCTCCAGTCACACGCAGACAAACAAGATAAATCATTTAGAACCTGCAGAAAACCTCACATGCACGGTTGGGACCGTGGGAATAAACTGGAGTGTCCACAGAAAACCCACACAAGTGCAGGAAGAACATCAAACTCTAACTCCTCCTGCCAAGTTTTGAACCTGCAACTTTCTTGTTTTGTACCACAAACCACTGCTCAATGGACCCACCCTTAACCTGGTGGACTTCAGATGTCTGATCTACCTTGTACCTCAGATGTTAAAGGGTTTTCAACAATACTTTTTAAAACTTGTTCAGAATACGTTCAGCTTAACGTGTCACTCAAAACTCTCTGACTCTTGTTTTATTTTTTGTTTGTGATTTTGTCTATTTTTTCCAGATTTATCTGCCAATAAAGCCTTATCATCATCAATTCTGATTAATCAACTTTAATAAAGAATTAAACTGACACAAAGCAGCAGTTTTCTCAGTATTTTACAAACTTTCTTCTGTTCACTTAGCTGTCACCTGGCTTTAGGTCTTCATAATGAAATAATTTCTACAAGATACTTTGTTACATTTGAACAATTATGAATGTGATGTTTTACTTTGATTCGATTTGATGTTCATTTATTTATTTTAAAAGAACAACTTTAAACAAACTGTGGAAAAACTCAACACATCTATGAGATATTTTTACTTTTAAATCATGATGGACAAACAAAACCGAGGCTTCGGAGCTTGCGTTATATATCATGAAGCAGACTGATTCATAACACCACGTCAGAGCTCGTATCAAACACCACCGTCATGTGACAAATGACGGTTGAAGCTGCAGATGACTTTGCTGCTTCATTTTGCTCTACATTGGCTCAAAAGTTTCAATTTTACAGGTTTGAATGGCTTGGTGCTACAAAAGCTAATAAGATGCATCATTATTCTTAAAAATGTTGAGCTGTGAGGAAATAGCATTTTGGAAAGTAAAAACAAGTGTAGTTTGGTCATTTTCAGTAAACTGAGTGTTTGGGACCAACAAGTTGTCTTTTAATAATTGAATTTTTTTTTAATGGGTCACAAAATTACAATAAGTAGTACAATTTGTAGTGGTGTCCTCAGACTGTTTTTGTTGGCCATCTGGCCTAAAATATTTGATTGCTATACATGATGATTGATTGTTTTGGACGGATGGGTCCTTTTGCGTGTGTTAAAAGCCTCTTTCTGAGATTCCAACAGGAGGTTGGCTTGAAAGACTGCAATGAAGACTACTTATGGGACAGATATGGTTGGCAGGCTGCAGACTGATGTCACAATAACAAATTTTGCTGGGCGATTGTCTCAGAAATTATTGCGATAAATGATAACATTGTTTGAATTTAACAATAAATAGTAATTGTCAAATTTTAGAAGAAATGTTGATTTGTTTGAAGTGTAGTACCGTTTTTGACCACTGGATGGCAGTATAAGACTGTTTGAACTGAAGGATGAATGGTTGAGCAGCATTTCTTTAAGAAAAATGGGAGGGAGGGCCCTTGACGTGACAGGGGCTGACATAGTGGATGCTCGGTGTGGTTTGAGCTCTTTAGCATAACATTTTTCACACAAAGCGTTTAATAAAAAAAAAAAAATCAGTAAGCAAGTTCTCAGCTTCGTTTTGCAGAGAAAAACAACTTCTTACACAAAGGTACGGGTTTCAACCGCAAATTTTGGAGCTTTGACAAGTCGGAGGTTTTCCCCCCGAGGTCGGCCTGTTAGCTTAGCTCGTAGCTTAGCTTCTCAGCTTAGCTGCTTTTAACAATCCAAAAACACGATTTTGGATTGTTAAAATGGATGATAAAGAGAAAAGAGAAAGGGAGGGGTCAGTGAAGAGCACCGGAGTTGAGCTTTTTGTCATCCAGTGTCTTCAGTAGAAAAAGAGACACGAAGAAACGATAAAGCTAATAAATGAAAATGAGGTTGATCATTTTCATTTATCATGCGATTAATTAATTTATTGTTTATCGTGACAGGCCTAGTAACAACGCCAGTAAACAGTGTCAGCATCATATTGACTCAAAGGTACAATGTCATAAGTATGTCAAGATTTAACACTAGTTCCTCCACTACAACATCCTGACTCTGCTGTAAAAAGATAAAGGGTGGAGGAACAGGGTCAATACCAGACAGACAGCCTGCAGACGTAAACAGGCAAAGATGCAGCCGGAGAGGTGGAGTGGGAAGTTAACGGAGGTATTTTTAGAAGAGGAACTCAGCAGGCAGAGAAAGGTTAGTATATAATCAATAAAGGAGGTGGAGAGAGCAGACGAGAAGACACGAGGGTCAGACTTCTGTTGGTGCGGCTGAGATTTCGAATTCCTGATTTATAGTATTTCAAGTTAAAAGTTTAAAAACAATCTTAGAAATATATTAAGACGCTCTCAGTCGACTTGTCCTGCTGCTAACATCAAACCTGTATGAATGGTCAAAATGTTAAAAGCATTTAAAGAGATATGTGGTTCTTTAGCTTTACAGAGAGCTAAAGTCTATGGAAATGGACACTGAACTGTCTGGTTCTGGTTCCATCCAGCCATCCATTTCTTTTAACTTCACATGAGAGCTGGTGCACATCTGCAGCACTTACTGCGCACACTGAGAACAGGGTTCTAGTGTTAATATAAAAGTTATAAAATAACTTTTATATTAGCACCAGAACCCTGTTCTCAGTGTGAAAATATTTTCATTCATTACATCAAATGATTCAGCAGTAGTCATACATTAGGTAATAAAATAATATTAAAACAAGCTTCATCATTTCAGTTCTAATAAAAACGGATATTCCTATGAGTATTTTCCTATAGAAAGAATCCTAATAAAATAAACAAGCTTTTTGAAAATAATTCTGGTTTCTTTGAAACATTAAGGTATGATTTTATGATTTTTAATGGGCATCATGAAGGACCCCACTCACCCAGCACACACACTTTTTGCCCCACTCCCCTCAGGAAGGAGGATGAGGAGCATTAAGTGTAGAACCAGTAGACTGAGGAACAGCTTCTACCCTGACACTGTTAGACTCATGAATATCTAACCAGAATAATCACTGTGAAAAAAAATCACTGTAATGTCACTTAATTGTTGATATGTGCTGCTGATTATCCATGTTTCTGATCTCATGCTGCTGATTAATTTCACACTGCTGTGTTTATTTCTGCTCACATAGACTCATATTCATGCTGCTGTTGTTCAGCATATTGTTTTTGTATTACTAGTGTTTAGTGTATACTTAGTTTAGTGTATTTCTTAGTTCATATCTTAGATCTTATTGCTTTTTCTTTTACATTTTATACTTTTGTTGGATGTAATTGGGACCCTGTGTAAACAATTTTGTTCCACCACATGTACCACATGTGATTTGAATGACAAATAAAGGAACTTTGACTTTAGCTCTGAAAATGTTTTCTATACCAAGTCTTGAACTACACCAGTCATTCCAGAAGAGAATGTTCTTCAGCTTCAAGGCTGCTTTGACAACATTGATTAGAGTATATCTGATGGGAAGGGAACAGGATTGTGTTATCCCAGAGGTGAGTACACAAACTCCTGTATGGCCAAGTTTCCTATCATATGGTTTGATTATTAATTTGATGCTGCTTCTAATCAGTTGTATGCTTGTATGTCTCTCTGTCCGTCTGTCTATTCCCTGTAGCTGAAGGATTTTAATAGTGAATGTTTTTAGTTTTCAAGATGAATTATTATCGGGACTGGAATCAAACAGTTAATGCAAGTAAACCTTAATATTTTTTTTGCAAGATATTCAGGTGGAAGGATTTACACTGTCTAGAACAACAGAGTTTTATTTTATTTTATTTATTTATTTTTTTTTTGGTGCTGGACCAGGCATAATGGCGGAGCCAGGGGGTGATCAATGGTGACATTGGCCACTTTAGATTAATCTTTGGTCACACCATGAGCCACTCTACTATTAAACAATATAAACATTAGAAAGCATAGGGTTGGTTTATATACATGTATTATTATATACATGTATATAAACTGCAGCACGATGGCACAGTTGGTAGAGCTGCTGCCTCTCAATGAGAAGATCGTCAGTTCAAATCCTGGTACGGGGGCCTTTCTGGGTAGTTTGCATGTTCTCTCCTTGCATGCGTGGGTTGTCTACTGGTACTCCAGTTTCCCCACACAGACCAAAAACATGCATGTTAGACTGATTGGTAACTCTAAATTGTCTCTTGGTGTGAGTGTGAGAGTGCCTGATTGTTTTCCCCGTTTGTCTCTATATGTGTCCCTGTGATGGACTGGAGACCTGTCCAGGGTGTACCCCACCTCTCACACAGTGACTGCTGGACATGGGCACCAGTGACCCTCGCGATCCGAAAAAGAAGAAGCGAGTAAAAGATGATAGAAGGATGGATGGACATCTAAATACAGGTAGTCCTCGGGTTCTGTCACCCCCGGTTTACGGCATTTCGGACTTATGGTCGCCTCCTCAGTGACGTCATCACACCTCACATTGACTTTTTTATGCAGCATTTTATGTTTTTCTTTTTTTTAGGGTATTGTGTTAGCTAACTTCTTGGAGATACAGCAAAAAGGCGTTTTAAGTACGCTGTTGTTGTGATCCATTGAAAAAAACGTGTTTAAAAAGCTGTTACCGTTGGCCATGTGCTTTCAGTTTCGGGTTACATTCAAAATCCGGACTTACAGCCGTTCACCATGTGCTTTCAGTTTCGGGTTACATTCAAAATCCGGACTTACAGCCGCCACGTGGGATGAGCTCTGGTTTACGTTCAAATCGGGTTACGGTCGGCCCTTAGGAATGGAACTTGAACGGAAAGCGAGGACTACCTGTATCGTGCTCCAGCAGGAGGAGGCGTCGGCTGTGGAGCCTCTGCAACCATCACATTCTCTGTCTTCTCCTTTTTTGTTGCTTTTTGTCTAGCTTCCTTTAGCTGTAATTTAAGCAGTTGGTTTTCTAATTCAGCCTTTTCATTGTTTTTCTTTTTTCTTCTTTTATTGTTTGCAGGTGGTGTATTAGAGGTCTTTCCCACTTAGCATAGTCACACCCAGGGAGATCTGGATTCTGTCTCATCAGTTCTGCCACAGATGTGGGCACTCCCTTCAGGACTGCCTCTTTAAATAATTTCGTTAAATTAGAGGGTGTCCGTTGTGTGTCTCATCCACTTTTCAGCTGCCAGGGTAATATAATCTTTGGGGTGGACTTGAGGCTCCCATTCAAACCTGGGAATTGCTGTAGGGGTGGATTGTGGAAATTGTTACCTGATTGCACGTCCTAGTTCAGTTATTACTCGATTTAGTGGAACCTCATTACCCTGTTTACTAGTGCGTGCTGTTCCTTCTAATTCGCCACCAGGGGCATCACACATCATCTCAGAATTGCTCTAAAGTCTCCCCAGGGCTAGTGACATCCCACTAATGAGGTCATCCAGTTCAGATAACCACAGTCTGCCCCCAGCAGAGATGCTTGGGAGTCTATCCACTAGAGCATTCCTATCTCCCACTGGGAAGGACACATATTTCTGGTGACCCCCTAAGGATTGTAGCAAGGGGAAAACACTCAGCATCTTCCAGTTTTTTCCCTTTACCCTCGGGTCGCCATTGTGTGGGTTTTTCCGGAGGAGTGAGCTGGTTGTAAGGGCTCCTCCCCTCAGGGATGACCTAACATGATTCTCATTTAGTCAATTTCATGATCTATTACCTCTTCTGCCATTATTTGGAAATTTTCTTGCTCGTCTTGTTCAGGTATCAAGTGTCCTCAAGTGGTCATTGACACCTGACAGTTCGTCTCCCTCATGCGTCCTGTAGTTCATCTTCTAGTTTTTCCATTCTTTGCTCATATTGTTCAAAAATTTCTTTACTGTGAGCCCCTGTTCTTTCTAAAGTTTATTTTATGTGTTCTTTTATTTTATTTGCCTCTTCGTCTGTTCCCAGTCACATACTGTAAATGGGGCTTATTTGACAGCCGCTCCCCGCCTTTTTTTGTTTACGTGTGATAGAGGTGCAGAAACATCTACTTTGAGTCATAGAAGTGTTAAACAAGTCGGGCTGCTCAGGTTGTTTCTCAAACAGTCCACCAGATGTCGCTGTTACTTGGCTAAAAGGGTTGGTGCTGGTATTTTCTAAGACCAATGTCCCTTTTGTTAATTCAGTTGATGGGTACAGCCCCCTAGGGGAAGACTCCTCCCTCACGACGGTCTGTTCCGGCCCCGGATACGGGAGCGGAGACGACTTCACGTGCTGTGTGGATGTTTTACCCTTCACTTCCGGTGTTGCCTGCTCCAGAGTGTGTTTAATCCCTTGCCATGACACAAGGAATTTTTCACACTTTCTCAACTGTTTCTCTGCTTCTTCCCTATCTTTTTTGCATTTTCTTTTTCCTAGCCCGCTCGCTTCTTGTCCTTTTTGCATATTTTTTGTTACTTCCTGTCTCAGCGTTTGTAGTTGTTTTAGTAAAAATTATCCTAAAGGTTTACATGAACTTAGAGGAGTTTCCTGTTTCACAACTGCCTGAAGTAGTTTGTCCCTTATTTTTTCAGATTTTTTTTTTCTTCGTCAGCTTATCATGGCCTGTCAGGTACATTACTAATTTGTCAATCTGACTTTCAAGAGGAACTCAGGGTCCCTGTCCCCACCCCGAGTCATCAGTGTCTGTGTCAAAGTCACTGTTCATTTGTCACGTTTTTCTGTATAACGTTATGGTTTTACACAAAATGACTCGTTTTCTCGCTCGTCGGTAAAGCAATTAAACAACCAAAATTATACTACAAAGTGCTTCTCCTCGAACACACACACACTCTCACTGCGCACCTCTTCACTCACTTCAGTCACTCTCTCTTGTCCGATCTCGTTTGGGACAGCTTTCAGTTTGTTTCTCACAATCAAAAAATACACTTTTCTTCAATAATCAGAACCTGTCATCACCATTTAAGTTTCTCTGACAGTTCATCAAAAAAAATAAATAATCATTGGAACCTGTCATAATCATTTAAGTGTCTCTGACAGTTCTCACACATGTGCGGCCAACTCTTGTTCTTATTTGTGGGCAATCACGTTCCACAGGGAAACTCATTCCAAACTGGCTACCTCCTCCCCGCGTCCGGGAAGAAGTTTGGGTCGCCACTCCCAACTGACAGAAGTCCCAGACTTCAGTGACTCACACAGGAGTCCCAGACCCAAGGCCAGGTCCTCGACCTGCCTCTTTTAATCACAACCTGTATTTTCTAATCCTTACACAAGCTTACAACCAATATATTACTTCAAAAACTTTTACACTCACTCTCTACTGACAAAAATATTTTATAACACGATTACTTAGTGCAGCACCACAGAGAGGATAAAGAAATTTTCTCTTACTTGTTTGCTGGCCCATGGAACTGCACTGAACGACCCATGTTGGTGTCCAATTTGATGATTACCAGCAGTCTTTCTCCAGTATCCCGGGTTTCGGCACCAAAAATTATTGAGGAAGTCAATACACCAGGTCAGACTTTTCAGTCTGTTTACCTTTTCCTCTCATTGGTTCGGAGATACATGGAGAAAAGACACAATGATCAGAGAGATTCAAGTTAAAAGTATTACCAACATTTATTAAAGTTTTCAGCTGAAAGGAGATGTTCTTACCCCACACCACAGAGATACAACAAAAACCCAAGATGCATCTGACTGGAGTTTCAGCTCCTTCTGCATTTAAGAGCAACACTCCACCCAGAGACATGTCACAACATTCTATCTTTTTTGTGTCTAAACTAGTTCAAACTGGTGTCTACATCCTGGAAGCCCTTTTATGGAGTTGTTTTTTCCTCTTCTGCTGTTTGTAGGATGTCATAGGACAGGTTAGCTGGACATCCCCAATTAATTATTCAAGACTAGTTCAAGTCCAAAGAATATT
>JARVGQ010000610.1:11794894-11804996 GCA_031762355.1 Hypsolebias martinsi | reverse complement strand
ATACGTTATTTAAAGCCATTTAAAACAACCACAGCTGCAACAATGTGCTGTACACATGAAAAAAGTACGTAAAAAAATATATATATATTATTTTTATTATTATTATTAATTATTAATTATGATGCGGGTCGTAAGTGCGAAAAACTGGGAACCGAGCCGGTCGGATACCGAGGACCACCTGTATTCAGTGAGGGAGAGGAGGAGGGGATGTGTGAAGGAGCAGACTGGCAGAAAAATAGGCAAATTTTCAAGTATAACTTTACGTAGAGTCTGAGACTATATCATTTTACATTGATATAGGCTCGTTTTATATCGTGTTTGAAATTATCTCAATATCTTAAAAATATTGAGTTATTGCCCAGCCCTACTGTACATCTACAATTGTTCAACTTTTAGAGTCACCCTAATGGTCGCCACATCTTACTGACCTCAGCAAACACTCACATGGCTAAAACTGACGACTGGACAGCTATTGAGTTCAAACTTAGTGTGGTAGTAGCTGAGCATGATTACCAACCCATACTCCGAGCACTTTACACTGAGCAATATTTTTTTTGCTTAAAACTTTGGCATTAACTCTAGCTGTCAACCCTTTCTGTCTGTTAGTACAATATCTCATGAACCACCTGGCATATTTTAATGAATCTCTCAGATTGTACTCAGTGGATGGTCATCTGGAGTCAACGCATTTCAAGATGGATGCCACAGCTGACCTGTGAAATACAAACATGTCTGCCAATCAGTCAGTATTGTAGATCGCAAGCTAGCACTTGGTATGGTAGTAGCTGAGTCATCCTTAACCTATAAAAAGTTATATTTAACTTCTTAACATTTTTGCTATTACACAGTTTTACTCAAATTTCTATTTACTTTGTTGGACTCTATGCATTTACCCAGTACACGTAGGCCTCGTTTGAAATCCGTGTTGACTGTGCAGCCCAGTATACCATCACTTATGGCCACTCTAATGTTCTGACACAAATACATCCTCTAATAGGATGCGAGAGATGTCCTTTTTTAATGCATGTCAATCTTTAAGCCCTGAGAGTTTCTGTAACTAAAGCTCAATATGGATTAACCAGATTACAACAACCACAGATTGCAGTTCACTGTGGCATCACAGCAACAAAACAAGCAAGGGTCATCCATAATTCAGGTAGAGGGAACCTGGTTGAGTGAGACATGGTTTTGTGATAAACAAAGCCTGCAGCTACATGTGTCAGTGAATAATTAAAGATGTTTTAGAGGTTGACCTTTTGTGTAATGTGTGTATGTAGTGCTGGTGTAGGTGGATGTGGTCCCATAGAGGCGGCATTCTGTAGATTGTAGTGAGCTTAGTGCTAATCGATTACCTGCTGAACACGTGTCTGCTAAAACTCAGGTGTTGCCGTACACAAAGGTTTGAGTGCAAAGTGCGATAACAGCTCAACCTCACGTGAAAAAGTTGAAATAGTGAGTAAAATGTAAATTAAAAACAGAATGTAATCATTTACAAACATCATAAATGCATATTTTATTCACAGTGGAGCATAGCAAATGTTTAAACTAAGAAATTTTGCCATTTTTTTGAAAAGTTAAGGGCATGACATCTTCTCTAAACCAGTATTGATTTAAAGTGGACTGAATCAAAGTGAAAAACTGTTCTGTGCACAGACAAATCAAAATTTGAAACTTTATGGAAACAATGGATGCCATGTCGTTTGTACTAAAAAAAAAAGATGGACAGTGAGTCAGGCTGTTATTGACCCACACCGTTCAAAAGCCTGCCTCTTTGATGGTATGGGGTTGCATTAGTGCCTTTGGTAAAGGCACCATCAATTCAGAAAACAGAAAACTGTACAAGTTTTAGAACAGCTTATGCTCCCATCCAGTCATCTTTTTTATGAACTGAACTCGCAGCATGTTAATTATCCAGATCGTAAATGCTTTTTTTTAACCATAAGTTTCCTGACTATAGTGTTTATGGTTTAATGAATTAAACATATATATTTCTTCAGTAGCCCCAGCTGCATATAGGCATGGCATACATATTCATGATTGTGTGTGTGTGTGTGTGTACAGCACATTGACGTCTGTGACAGTAATCATGCAGCGAGCTCACAGAAACACAACATGTTTGTAGATTTTTAATTACCACAACCATGAGAAAACAGCTAGTCTCATCCTGTTTAATAGTTTCTCTTAATCCAGCACCATTTTCTGCACAATACTGATCTGGGTACGGAGCGCTTGTTTATTTTATGGAGAAATAGACAGACAATAGGCTGCTGAAGACCTAAGTGTCGGCAGGAGCAGAGAGAGAGAGAGAGGGGAATGAATGATTCATTTCCAAGCAGCCAATGGTTCATGTGAGACCATTAACGCACAGCAGGGAGATCGTAAACCTGTCCGTCAAATACACAAACTGCCATCTATTTCTCACACGTGTATGTAATTTTACAATAAATGTCTAAGGACATTAAAGAAAATTTAGGTCAATTAAAATGCTTGAATAAATAAAGGTGCATGGTTGTTCTACGTCTCTTTTTAAAAAAAAAAAAAAAAACCTGATTAAATTATTTTTTAGTCTTTTGAGAGTAAAATCAGCATTTTAGAGAATCAGCTATAAGTTTTACATTGTCAGTTTAAGAAATCTTTATGTGTAGGAGAAAACTGAAATACAGAAGAGCATAAAGAATACAAACTATCACTCTATGCTGATGATGTTCTGTTGCATGTTTGGGGAAAGTGTTGCATTACACATGCAATACAAACTGCGTTAATCATAAACAAAGAAAAATTAATCAAATACAGCTTTGCAAACATCCTATCTTATTTTGTTTTATCTAGTACCTTTCTTAGCAGTATATTTTGTTGCACAAATAAATTGCTGATTGAAGAATTGTTCAGTAAAATATTGAATTTGCGTTATTTGCAGATACATGCTATGTTTTGTCATTTGCTATCATCATGCTGAACACCAGCCTGCACAACCCTAATGTCAGAGACAAGCCCCCCGTCGAGCGCTTTATCTCCATGAACAGGGGCATCAACGGAGGAGGCGATCTGCCAGAGGAGCTTCTCAGGGTGAGGATTTGTCTGCAATGCATGTGTCTCTCTATGTGATGATCTGTGATGCCTGTGCCACATGTACTCAACACAAATGAGCCGTGTCCTCCCCTGTTTCCCAGTATGATGAATTGTTTCCCTCCCCCCTCCCTGTCGGCAGAACCTTTACGACAGCATCAAAAACGAACCCTTCAAAATCCCGGAGGACGACGGGAATGATCTGACGCACACGTTCTTCAACCCCGACAGAGAAGGATGGCTCTTAAAGCTTGGTATGTGTATACATTAATCTAAGTGCAGCCCAGGTTCTACCACCAAAGCATCTACATTACATTTAGTAGGTTTCCTATTTGTCTTCTGAGAACTACCATATTTTCTGGATTATACGTGGCTCCAGAGTATACTGTACTGTAGGTTGCATCAGTTAAAAAATGACTCATGAAGAGGAAAAAAAACATACATAAGTCACTTCCGAGTATAAGTCACATTTATTTAGATGTGTATTTCACAAAGTGTAAGAATTGACATTTATTCTGAAATAACAATAACACACAGAACATACCTGGGATCCTGAACAGGCTTAATTAACATAACAAGCCAGCGAGTCCAACAATCAGGTTACCGGTAAATTCACCAATCTCATTCCACATCACTGAATCCATTGAATTCTTCATCCTCAATGTCGCTTCTGAACAACTCCTCCAACTCTGGAGGAAGATGGGGTGGGTGGGGGTGGGGTGTTCAGTTCAACTAAATTCAACCTACATTTAAACAGATAAGTCACATTGAGCCTCAACGATTCATTTACAAGTGAGACCTGTTTGGACAGACAATAAAAAGTGGTGAAAAATGACACATAGGGTTTGGAGACAAAAAAAATTCCTAACATGCTCTTAATCGTTGGTTGAAGGTCAACAGTGTGGTAATGACAAAAAATCTTGCACACTAGCACATAATGCTGCTGACAGTCTGCTGGGGTGGAGGTGGGGGGTACGCAAGGATGGTGAGCATGTCCAAAGACAACACACAGAGACACTGCAGAGTTCAGATAATATCTCTCAGTTCAAATAGTTTCCTCTTGAGAGATCCGTACACACTCGGGGGGTGTCGAGGACAACCAAAGACAAATCCAAAGAGTCCTGAGGAGGAGAAGGAGGGGGGTAGAGCATCAAGTTTACAAAACTTCCAGGCCAATTAAGATAAGGTGGCCTGTCAAGGCCAGTCAGGGAGCAAAATTCAGATAAACAAGAATGTTTTGGGGACAGGCAGAACTTTGATGACATCTACCATGAGTCTGTGTTGGTCCACTCAGTTCCGCAATGTCCAAATTAAATGGTCACACCAATGGGCCGTGCCTGAGAGTAATCCCGGATATCTGCGCTATCCTGCCAAAAGCAAATGAGTCTGGGTGCTTGAGGCACAAACCAAACCATCATAAAGCAAGCAGCTTGAACAGGTCCAAATTTGCTGCCGACGACTTTCTTGATTGTAGATAAACCAGGAACCAGCCGAATCCAAAAGCAGGAACCAGTTATCATAAATCCAATTATAAATGTGTCCTTAAAATCCACAAATGGCAGCAGAGATAGACACACCAAGTCTTCCAAGTCATTGAGATATCCAGCTGTGTGCATGCCAACAGGGCAAATCGGCTCGTCTAAAGCCTGTCTTCTCTTCAAAGAAATGTTATCAATTGTGTTGAGGGACCAACTGACCAAATCCATAAGTTATGATTCAGATGATTTGTAGAAGAGAGGCTCTAGTCAGTTTCACAGACAAGACAGAGCAAAGCGGAGAGGGAGAGGAGGAGAAGACGTCCGCCCTTGACAAGAGCAAGTGTTGAAGTAGGGTTAGCAGAAGAGAAACAACATATAGTTGCCAAAAGCCTAGAGGGCCCTCTCACGGATACAAATGGTAATGTTTACTCTTTGGTTCATGTCAGTATGAACGAACATTTAATGCGTCAGTCAAAAATTTTGGATCATGAATAGGAAAAAACATAAATAAGTCGCTTCGGACTATACGTTGCAGGACTGGCCAAACTGAAAAAAAGTGTGACTTATAGTCCGGAAAATATAATAATGGATTCTCAGATATGCTGGAGGTCAGTAACTATTAGGTAAAAATGTCAACAAAAAAAAAAAAGTCAGTGACTTTGATTTTTAACAGACTTCTTTAAAATTATTTACAAAAAAATTATGTATCCCATACCCTGCATGGGGGATATTACACGTTCTGTGTAAAATTTTAGCGGTATGTTGTAAAGACTAAAAGCCTGGTTGGAGAATTAATTAGATCACAGTTTTTTACATCATTTGCTTTACACAACATGACCCATTGTAATACTCTGAATGTTTTGCAACTTTATTGTTTTTTTTTTTAAACCCTTAAAGGCCTTTCAGTTTAATTGGTGATCAGGGCTTAAACATACACTCATCATGACTGAATACTTTTTTGGAAGAAGCAGACAGATTCTACAGCATGTCTTTTAGACAATGTACGTTTGAATTAACTTTGAGTTTCTCTGTAATCAACACAAGCTCAAAGATCTGAATAAAGCAAATATTTACTTGAATTACCCTAAAGTAGTTTGCCTCTGACTGATTAGATATGTCTAGTTGCTGTCAACCAGCTTCTGGTTAAACATTTATAAACCCTTCCCAGAACAGGTAGATATCTGCATTTTTCTCTGCAAAGACCTGAACTTTAATCATAGTCCACTTTTATTTTTTTAAAAGTTACAACTTTATGAGGGCTTTTTTCCACAGCTTAGCTTTTTGATGGGATTGAGATCATTGTCTTGTTGGGACACCTCGTCATCTCCAGTTTTCTTCTAACTGTCTGATAATTTGGAGTTTTCAAGCATCCCTCCGTTTTCAGTCACAGCTCATGATGCTACTGTCACCATGCTTGACACATTGTAAAGTCTTGGGGTTGCATACATCATGTTAGCTCATGTAACTGTACCTCTGATAATTTTGACAATGTATTTCTAAATTTAGCCTTTTTCTAGCTGCTTGCAAATGTCAGTCAATACAGCTTTGGTCTTTGACAGCTCAGTTCTTGTTTTGGTAAAGCACCTTTAACAAAAGGCAGAAACAGTGATGTTTCTGAAGTTTCCAGTTGAATCCTGCGCCTTGTCATTTCCTGAATTGTTTTAGATCACATGAACTAGTTTCCTCTCAGATGAGGGTCGCGACTGCCAGCTGGGGTCAATTACCACTAACAGGAGGTTAATAGGAAATCAAGAGACCTTGACAAGTCATAACAATTTGGATTATTCAGCACAACTCATTTAACCCTCTAAATGGGATATTTATAGTTTAAAATCTCGACTTTTGAAAACACACACTATATTGGATCCTGAGTATAGTTTTAAAGTTGTTTACTGTACTTATTCTAGACTAGAAAAGCCATTAAAGACCGTGATATTGTCATGATGTTCATGTGCTGTATATGATGAGTGTATTTGAAAATTTGAAACAAACAAAAACCTGGGCTGTGACTGTTTGAGACAAATTGTGAGGGAGTTTTCAAGACGTCTCGAAACATTTGCAAGAGTTCTCAATTTCCTCGCATCAGTCACTGGGCTTCACTCTCGTGTTGCAGGAATTTTGAACATGTTCAAAAGACTTGTAAGGTAATTCTTCTCTCAGAATAGTTGCAAAGTTCTTGCAAGTGTCTGGCACCACTCTTGAACTTTTCTCACATTAGTTTCCCTGAGTCAGAAAGTGTGAGAAATGTTGGAGGGATTAGCAACCTTTGAAACTGAATAGTGACCGATTGGAGACTTAAAGAAAATTTGATATTCTGGGAGCCCTGGGGAGGAGGACAAACTTGTGTCCACATTGAGACGTACAGTCATTGAAACTCTTTGTAACTAAATTGTAACATGATCTGCACGACAGTTTCTCAGTAACTTCCTGCACATTTTTGCCTAAATGTCGAGTCATAATTCTTTTTGACTTGTTGAACTTTGAAAATGTTTTACACAGAAAGTATTTCATATTGTCACAAAGTTTTATGATGTCATCAATTCGCAGACATTAACTATGTTTAGATGGACCTACGTAATCGGATTAAACGGCCATTCGGAATAAAAATGCGTCACGTAAACACCCATTTCTGATTATTCTTTATTGATTCAGCCCTATGCGAAATAATTTGTAATCAGAATGAGGCGGGTGGTTTATGCCGATTCATAATCTGAACGGTGTGCCTGTAAACATTTAATCAGTTCATTTATTTTCTGATTGTAGAAATCTGACCTGACTGCACATGTGTGTCCAATGTCAACCTCACATATTTCTGCCTGGCTAATGCTAATATGTCAGAGAAGCAAAACTGGTCGGTGCTTCTATTCACAATAAAAACCCGCTGCATGGAAACGCTTATCGTGAACGGACTGTGCCCATGTAAACGATACATTCGAATTATTTAATCTGAAAACATTTCAATCCAGTCAAATAATTTTGCACATGTAAACATAGCTAGTTGCAGCCCAGTGAGCTAAAGGCTTTGTTTTCACTAAACCTACTTCCTACTAGACCACCTGAATTACATCATGCCAGGAACCTAATGTGTAAATTTGGTTTTATTACCAGCAGCTGCTGTAAAGATGCTTTCATGAAAATGTCACGGTTTGTCTCAAAGCAGCTGCGTCCAAGCTCGGCTGTAAATTGCCGTTTCAAGCTTGAGCTCACTTAAACAACCACCTCCGTTTTCTGTGTTGTCGCTTCAGTTCTAGTGGTAACGTTTAAATCATATTTAGGATCTCATTTTTGCCCTTGAAACTGTCTCCTTCCATCTTGTTTGCTGGATCATTTGTGAAACAGGTGCATCTTAATCCACTGTCTTTGTGAGTTTTTTCTTTGTGTTATCTCCTCTGATAAGGTCAGCTTCTCTTTCCACCTTTTTGGTCATGTTAGTGTTTTTACTGAAACTTTCAGTGATTTTTTTTTCTCTTCTGGCTTTTCACATTTTCCTCTCTCATTCTGTTCTGTAATGGCTGTTCCCACTTAAATCTTTGTATTAGGAGGTAGGTAACACTTCGTCCTCCTCCCTCCTACCAGATCATCTCACACTGTCTTGCATCAGCTGGCATTATCTCTTCAGCACACTGTGCCCCTGAACACGCTCACCACCTCATAAAACTGGCTTCTTGTATCAGAGCTGTAAGAGGACAAATGTGTTCATTAGCACTGTTAGGTGATGGGTTATCTCCTTCACAAGCAAGTCAAGGTGGAGATCTTTGATCTGCATGGGAGTTGACTGCATTCCTCTTTGGCTCTGCAGGGGGTTGGATGATGCTCAAGCCTTGTCTTGGTTGGTGCACACAGAGTTCGTACCCCCAGTTTAAGAGATAACTATCAAACCACAGTGCCACTCACTGTATTCACTTAAAGGAACAGTTGGGTGATTAATGTTCTGTTAAACAGTTATTAACAGTTTGCACTTAATGAGTTATGACATCATTTATGGACAAAGTGTGGAGAAAAGGAGACGTCTTCCTCCAGGCTAAGCTAACGTTAGCCTGTAGAAATGCTTTATTTTCCCCCTCTTCTAATGTTTCAGCAACAAATTGAACCATCATGCAAAAGTGTAGAGGTTTATTTTTAGCCAATGTAGTTGTCTTTCACATCAGCGTGACATTTATGAGCAACTAGTTTTGTTAGCCTGAAAAACAATACAAAAGGAGCTCCGGTCTGGCTAACCATTAGCTTAGCCTAGCATAGAGGAAGACTGCTCATTCGTGCTCTGAAACAGATGTCACTGCTTAAAAAGCGCCAACTATTCATAACTGTTTGACAGAACGTCACCTGACTGTCACTTTAATTGTTGTCAGTTTTATTCTCAACAGAAAAAAATAGCTTTTGCAATCATTTTTAACGTCTTCAAACTTTGTGCTAAGCTAATATTGTTTAGCTTCAAAATTCAAAACATAAACTTGATGGTATCAGTTGTTTTCTGTACACCTTTAACTCACTAAGGCAAAAAGCATGTGATATTATTTTCTTAAATAGAAAAAGAACGTGTAAAAGGTGGAAACAAGGCATAAACAGCCACAGGCTTTAGTGTTGCTCTCTAAATGAAGCTAGCTCATCCATTCACGCTCTGTGTTACCAGAGACACGTCTGCACGTCATGCCCCGCTGTAGCTGAAACACACAGCCATGACGCTCGAGCTTCGATGAATGGGCTTCACACGTTCCGCTGTGTGGCTGAGGATGCAGTGAAATAAAGGAGACCCTTGCCCCTTTTCATTGCACTTCCTGTGTTGCTGCCCTGCAGACCTCTGTACCTCTTACTGCTTTGTCATGAAATTTGCTCTCTTCCTGTTTTGCTTGCTATCAACTCAGACTGTTTTTTTTTTAACACGTTAATGAATTCCCTTCTACCTGTGGCGTCCGTCAGAACAGTTCCAGATATGTTTAATGGGGAACAGTTTTGTTGTTTGATTGAAGAAGTCTCATGTGTGTCAGGTTTGTGCTCCTGCACTGCTTTGCTTCTGCTGTGAAGCTCCGTCTGTGTGCTTTTATCTGATAAAATACAATCTGATAGCATATTAAAAAATACTTTATTGTCCTGCTGGAGAAATTTGTTTCGAGCTCAGTCTCAATATCTGCCTTTGCAACAGATCCGTGATGATGCCATGCTGTCACCAAGGACCGAGCCCGCTGCTGCGTCTGAATCTATTATCATCAAACTTGGGCAGGATTTCAGAAATTACCCCATGTTGACACTTTTAGAACATGTTTCAGGAGGCACTGTGGCATCTGTGGGTCACATCTCGTCATACTCCGGGACTCATTTAGTGATGTGAAAAACTAGATTCACTCAAATATTATTTTCAAGTACCTGTACTTTACTATTTCCATCGCTTACTGTTGCACCGTTATTGCTTAGGGCAGTGGTTTCCGACCCTGGTCCTCTAGGAACACCATCCTGCATGTTTTAGTTGTTGCTCTGCTCCAGTGGTTTAATTACTTCCTTAAGTTTGGCAGAAGCCTGTTAATCACCCTTTCATTCAAATCCGGTGTGTTGAAGCAGAGGAA
>JARVGQ010000610.1:11773343-11785251 GCA_031762355.1 Hypsolebias martinsi | reverse complement strand
ATTTTTTTTTTTTTTTTTTTTTGCATATTTCAGCTTTTTTCAGGTCATTTCCTTTTTTTTTTTTTTAAGCTCATATTGACTTCTTTCAGCTTAAGTGGGCACTTTTGTGCTCTCTCCATTTCCTTCTGGTAATTTAAGCTTTGTTCTACATTTCAGATATGTTTAGCTAATTTCAGCTTTTAGAGCCAATTTCCTAAATTTTGTGCTCATTTCTGCTTATTTAAACCAAATTCAGCTACGTGGTTTTCTTCTGCTAACTTAAGCACGTTTTTCCTTTTCAGCTACATTTCAGCATGTTTTTAATCTAATTTCAGCTGATTTTCCCAACAAGTTCACTAGCAATAAGCATTCACACTGCATTTTTGCAGGAGATACAATTTCTCTATAGTCTATTTGTAAAGTTAATATTTGCTCAACAAAAAGCTTGAATACAATCAGTCATGTTTTTAAAAGACAAAGACAAATAAACCCCCCACATTCAGCCTTTCATTCACCTCAACACAGCTTGTAAACAAAGTCCAAGGACAAAAATTACAATTTCTGACATGAACAAATGTATTTTAAGGCTTCTACCTTATACAATGTGTAAATTCAGACATGCTAAACAAAACTTCTGACATGAGTTTCCTCAGCTTCTTTGTAAAGTTGTGAAAACTGAAAGGAAAGTCCCCAAAGCTAATGATTATACTCGTTATTGACTAAAGTCCAGAGTATACAGTCCAAATCAACACGAGTGATTCGAAAAACAAAGCAAACCAACAAAAACAAGAATCCTGATACAGGATTTTTTTTTTTAAATAACTGATAGTACAGTTCAAATTAAATTCACAGTATTTTTGATGATACTACAAGACAAAAAAACTGTATTTTGAATAAAATAAATTCTAACAAATGGTCCATGGTCATGATAAAAAAAAGAGGGATGGAGAAAGAAGTATGTTTCAGAGGAGGAGGAAGAGAGCTATTCTGAAATGGTTTTAAAAGTAAACCTTAAGCTTCAGAGGGTTAAAAAAAGATACAGATGCTTTAAAAATAATAAAAATCAGAGAAATGTTCTCAAGTGTGTCCAGGGTTAATGTGGAGGTATGAGTTCGCCCCGCTGCGCTCGTCTGTCTCGTTCATAAATATCTCCCGTTAGTGTGAGCGCACGGCGGGTTCGGCAACAATTCAAAACATTGCAGCTGTGCAGATGTGGCGACATCGTCACCGTTCACTCAACACGACGTATTGCAGTTCTTCTTGGTGAAACGTTCTCCCTTGTTGTCGTTGAAGCAGACGGATGACCAAGGGATGTTCACGAGTCCTGAGTTCCACTGAGCAGCAGCTGAGAGGTCTGAGCTCCGGGCTTTGTTTGGGTTCAAACAAGAATATATTCATTATTTTCAGCGTACATGTTCAACTGGTGACTTGTTTTTAACTGGATGAGTTTCAAGGTAGGAAATCAACACTGGTTTAAAAAAAAAAAAAACGGTTGCACATTTAAAACACTTGTTCTGGTAAAAATGTAGATTCCCAGTGAAGAAGCACCACTTCAGAAAGTTCTTGATGTTGTTCCTCTGCAGTTGTCAAGACGGTTCCTGCAACACAACAAAACGTCTCTTTACAACCCGTTACCTCCACCAAGTCGTTGAAGAGCATCGTGACTTACAGGGTCGGTGTCTGGAGCTGCTGGACGAGCTGCTGGTTTGACTGGAACCGGTTCCTACAGAACAGGATGGACACTTTACAACCAGTTTCAGCTGCGTTTACTTGAATCGTCTATGACAATGACTGAACCTGTGGGTCCGTTGAGATGGGCGTCTGCTGAACCGCTTGAAGTGGGGTTGTGATGTGGGGGGAGGAACTGGTCCCTGCTGCCATCAGTGTAGTCCGTCCGACGCCGCTTTTCCGGCGGCGAGCTGCCGTCGTGTTTAGAGTCCCTGGCGACGGAGCGACGACGTTTCCGGCTCTCCCGTTCTTCGCTGCTTCTGTTGTTGTGGCCCCGCGCTGCACCTGGACTCCGCTGCTCCGAGTCGCTGTCCCTGCGCCGCCTCTTCTTTTTCTTCTTCCTCCGTGTCTCCGTGGCTCTGTCCGAGTCCACGTCTGAGCTGCAGGGAAGGCACAGAAAACAAGAAGTGCCGTCAAACATATGTGGAAGAAGTTGGCGTCATGTAAAACAGCAGCCCACGTAAAAGAAAAGAGTGACATGTAGCATGCGCTGCTTTTGGTTTAGGTTACTGGTGCCGTACCATTTCTATGGTTTTAACTGAGATGAGAGTCAGGTGAGGTCCCCCCCCCCCCACCTGATGCTGCGGGTGGTTTGACAGCCATCACTCTGAACATTTACCCTCCTTAAAACAAGATGCTGAAAATGTTCTGAAGACTAAAACCAGTTGCCTGTGGCTCAGCAGCCACAAGGCTTGCTGCACCTTCTGTGCAACCACTGTTGATTTTAGGGCTATGATTAAATTTACATGTTTATTCTAGATCTTTGCTTTGGGTCTTCCAGGTGTTTGTTTCAAAACCATCATCTCTTTTTAAAACCACCTGTTGGTTTTCTCATGTTCTGGTCTTAGGGATGCACGATATTGGATTTTTGGCCGATAACCAATACCAATATTTTTTTCTTACACCTACTTACAGAGACTGCATAGTTGTCTCTGCTGTGGAATCAAAATACATTATTCTGCATGATATTTGTCCTGCTACCAAATGCAGATGCCTAAAAGGGGAAGAAAATGATGCAACACTTCAACTTGGATTATGTTTAATGTTAAATTTATTCCTGATATTTACTCTCTCTAACACAATGATGACACTCAAACAGTGAAAACTTGTAAATGTTCACAAATCTAAACCTGACGTCACGCTGGCGTGGCAGCATCCTTATCACTGGGTTGTCATACAGAAACGGCGCCATATACATCGATGAGTTATTTTGATGGAATGCCTGATATTTATTGCTAATATCGGCCGATACCATGTGGATAATATCGTGCATGCCTATTATTTACCCTTCACATTTGAGATGACATTGAGATTTCAAGCTTGACCTTCAATATAAACAGCTGCCATAGATTTCAAATTATTGCCATGAGTACATGAAACAAACACATTGCACTGATTTTAATCGTGTGCATCAAAATAAAATAAAGTCAAAAGTTGGTAAAAAAGTGACATCACAAGCTATAAAACCTTTAAAAAACACGTTCAGGTCTCACCTGCTCTCGTGGTGCCGGTCTTTATCTTTAGACTTCTTCTTCTTCTTGCTCTTTTTGTGTTTTTTAGAGCGGTGAGTGTCAGAGCTGTCCTCTCTCTCTCGTTTCACGTGCTCAGCAGCGCTCTGATCAGACTTCCTGAAACAAGAGTCAGTGTTGGAGGGGCGCGCTCGGGGAGGCGAGAACTTGGACTTGTGGGTTTCTAGATGTGCGGCAGGGGAAGAACTCCTCTCTTTGGAGCGGTAACGGTCTTTCTCCCAGGCGTTCCTTTGGTCCTTCACTGTCCGTGACCCTCGACCGTCCTGCTGCCGCCTCCAACCGCTGTGAGGCTCGTCACGGTGGGGGTATCCCCTCCGCTCGTGGCCCCCATCGAACCGCTGGTGGCTGTAATAGTAGGAGCGCCTGTCGCGGTCCCAGTAGTGCGGGACATCTCGCTGCCGATGATGATGGTCCTCCCAGTCCCTGTATCTACGTTGAGGAGGCAAACGGTCCCTGTGCGAGCGGTGGTGGTCCCTGTGGTCTCGTCTGTGGCGCCAGCGGTCACTGAGGCCGTCTTGTGTTGGACTCCTGTCCCTGTAGTGTCTCTCTCTGTGTCTGCTGTATCCAGAGCACAGCCGCTCTCGCTCCCTGTCTGGAGAGGACTGCCGTTCATTCCTTTTAGGACTGGGCTTGGACTGGAACTGACACTTATATTCCAGTTGTCCCTCAGTTCCTGCTGATGGACCACTGGTCTGTACGGAGTTCTTCGCTTCATCTTCATTTTTGCTAACCTTCTGAGGAGCAGCTACTCCGCTGGCACTTTGGCAGCTGTCTGGCTCCGGGGATAAGGCCGTGAGGGTCCCAGGACGCTCTGGGAGAGCAGACTCTTTCAGTGCAGCAGAGTGGGGGGTGTCTGTGGTCGAAGCTGACGGTGGAGTGCTAACAGTGGACGACGTGTGGACAGGCAGGGGTTCAGACAGCGTTTTAGCCCTTGTGTCTGCAGGGAAGTGCTCGCTGTCACTGGCAGCAGAATGAGAGTTCTGAGAGGAACTGGCCTGGGATGAGGCACGCTCTGGCGTCTCTTTGCTGGAAACAAAAACAAAACAAACGCTGGTGTTTTAGTTCTTCTAAAATTGAAGACATTTAACCATCGTCATGTTAATGACAGCGTGGTGACCGTACTTTGGTTGACAATGACCACCGCCGAGTCCGTTAGCAACAGCAATCCCAGAGGACGAGCTGCTCTGATTACTGACAGACACCTGAAGAGCACAAACATCATTAATATGGTTCATAAACTACAATAACACAGCATCATGTCTATGCTGTGAAGATACTAAGTAAAAATACCTTCTCAGGAGTGCTGTGTCGATTCACTTCATGGTGTTCATGTCCGTTCGTGGTGGATTTAGAGTCTCCGCAGGTCAGTCCGTTTAACTTATGACCATTTTGGTGCACTTCTGGTTCATCGTTGGAGTTTTGAGGAGAACCAGCACAGACATCAGCCGGGACATTATTTTCTTTAGTCTGAGACTTGGACATGCCGCCGTTATCTAGAGCGCCACCGTTTTCCTGATCCGACTCTTCAGAAGACTCCTGGCTGTACGGTACCAGGAAAGCCGTTCCGTTCCCTGCAGCATGATCCCCGTTGCTGCAAGATGTGCCGTTAACATGCGGAACAGAGTGAGCGTCTGAGGTAGACTGTGAGGAAGAGGAGGAGCTGCTCGCAGAGGACGGCTGGCTGAAGGAGGACGAAGAGGCCGGTCGGTTCTGTTTGCCTTGTCCGATGAAAAATGAAAGCTTTTGTCGTTTGTCTTGGTCCGGGATCATCGTGGGTCGGCTGATCGAGTGAGAGATGGAGGAAGAAGCCGGTCCGTTGCCAGGTTTTCCAGCTGCGCTGCTGCTGCTGCTGGCTTTGGAACTGGTGGGAAAGTCCTTCATAGATCCGTTCCCATTAACGTGTGGAGCGCTCTGTGGCAACACAAACATATGTGAGAGTCAAAGAAAACTGCTAGCACGGTGTAAAAACCATTTCCAGACCAAGGTGGACATCTCTGGCGTTACCTTGGTCATATGTGGTGGTAACTGTGGACCAATGAAGCCAGTGCTGTTGTAGTTGGAGGTGGTGTGGGTGCGCGGCGTCACCACAGGCCGTGGAGACGACTGACCGGAGATGCCGGGGTTGTTGTGACTGAAGTTGTTGTAGCTCCCAGTTTTCTTCACATCAGATGATCTGCTGGCACCACAGAATGAACGTCAGCAATTACTTTCTTGGAAAAGTCAATTTGGGGGATTTTTTTTTTTTTTTTTTTCTAATCCTAACATGTGAAAAACTATTCTGTTTGAAAAAAGAAAACACTGAACTTTGTTCATTTTACATTAGCGTCCAAATCAGTTTTCCATATTGTGTTGACGCTGCATTACAAAATAATAAAATAAAAAATAAAAAAACTCACGACAACTACCGAGAGATTAGACAGACGTGTTGGTCACCTGCTCAAGATGAGAGTCTGTGATGGAGTTAAACTCAAAGCAGTCTGCTCCTAAGATTAATAATGTTAAATTATTATTTTTATATATAAATGTTTCTGTTCAGTGCCCTGACATGACTTCTGTTGTGAGTTGGCTCTATACAAATAAACCGAACTGAACTTGGTGAAATGATGTTTTGGTTTTAGTTAAATAGTCCGAGAAAAAAAAAAAAAAGTCAGAGAAAATGACAGAATACATAACATGGATTTATCACACAATTTCTTCAGTCCATTAATGAACAATTATTTTATAGAGGATGTACCAAACACTTAATAAAAATATAGACGAACCAAATTCTACAATAACATATTTTTAGAGGTCAAAGAATAAAATGCAGCGTTTATGTTTAATTTTAGTTCGATTTCGTGATCAACTCCAACTTCTGCTTTTAACTCGTTTTAAACTCCACAGTTTTAACATTTAAAAAGGTTTTTGTACTATTTTCAACAAATAAAAATGGACTTAAATTCTACACAACCTTTCTACTTTTTGGAAAAGGGAACATATTTATACACCAAGATCCAACCAATCTATAAATATATATAAAAAGCCAAGTTGCTGACTCACTTGATGTAGAACAGAACATAAGCCTGTTGGTTGAGGACGGAGCGGATGTCGCTCACAGACACAGAGGAGTCGTTCATCTGATACCACTGACCGTTGCTGGCCTGCGAGGCACAAAAAGCCACTTCTGATTTCAGTTTACAAGTCATGAAAGTACAGTTTAAAGAACATTGTTTTAAAACATATTGGCATGTAAACTTGTTTGTAAAAAATATAGTGTAACAATGACACAAAGAAATGCTTGGGCTCTAATTTTAAGAATATGTTTAAGCAGTGTGTTGAACTATACACCAGGTTTAGATGATGGTGGATGAGACGCTAACGTACACGTAAAGTTTTATGATCACAATGACATGACAGCCAAATATGCAACTATCACATTCTACAGTATTTTCTGCCGTACACGTCACATCAGCCCAAAAATGTCTAATAAAGTGGAAAAAAACATGAATAAGTTGCTTCACTGTATAAGTTGCATCTATTATGCGTCACTGCTGATCACCCGGAAACGTGGGCCGGTGTTGTGCCAAAAATCGTCTGGCTGCCAAATGGTGGCCGCGGGAGCGTGCATGGGAGGACTTTAACAAGATTAACACTTAAAAACAATTATTTGTTTGTGCAAAATTATAGCAAAGGTGTGTCTCTGTTGAACTTTTCCTTAATAAATGCACTTTGACGGTCAAATTAGCTGCATTTCAAAAATCGATTCATGGCTGCGGGAGAGAGCAGAGGGAGGACTCGCTGTGCATTTCTTCAAAATTTACCAAGATAACCACCTCAAAACAATTATTTGTCTGCTCAAAATTATAGTAAAGATGTGTTTCAGTTTGACTTTTCCTTAATTAATGAACTTTAATGGTCAAATCAGCTGCATTTCACCTGGGCGGCGTGGTGAAATGCAGATTTGACGTTCACTCCAGGAGCTCCGGAGACGAAAGTGGCTTTGTATGGCAAGCCAAGCGTCTCATTAATAGCCACTTTTACCTATTAACAAGACATTTGGCTTACCATATTACTCAAGGTCCCTCTAGTCGCTGAAAATGTTAATGTTCAGTATTAATCACTTCCGTGTATAAGTCGCTGAACTTGCAAATTTATGCAAAACGGTGCAACTTATTTAAAAATACGGTAATTGTTTTCTAATATTGTGAAGCTGTAATGTAGATTAAGCTTAAATTTATTCTGGTCATGCAACTTCCTGAGTGTGTTAGCACCTTTATGTTGAGGCTGTTAAAAGATTTTTCACTTCATCTCAGCTGAATTGTTTTTAGATAAAGTGTTAAGGCAAATGTGTGTGTGTGTCTCCTCAGCAGCAACATCCTGATGGATCAGCAGTGATTTGATTTGTAGCACTGCCAGCACCTTAATATAGCAGAAGTAGTGTCCAGCATGGCAGCTGAATCCAGAGTGGACCAGAACAGCATACAGCCCGTAGATCTGGGCTTCTCCTTGACACTGAGACATGAAGGGCCGCAGGTCCAGGCATTCTGAATATTTAACATCCTGGTGAACACAAAACAATATTTGTCAAATACAAATGGAGATGTACAGGTCTATAAAGTGAGTGTATGTATGTGTGACAGTACCTTGGTGATTTTTCCTCCTGTGAAGTTTGCAAATCGTTTTAGTGAGAGGGTGAGCACGTTGGGGCTGCGGTGAATCGTGAACCTCTTTGAGGCTGTGACCATCTTTTTGCACCTGAAGAAGACAAAAGTTCAAAGAATTAGTAAGCAGGGTGACACAGAACATTTAAAAAACTGGCTCATGCTGGTTGTTTTGGTGAGTTACTTGGTGCACTTGTAGGCATTTTCACCATCCAGCTGTTCTGCTTTTACAAACTGCTCCAGAGCTTTAGAGACGCTAGGGGCCGTCTGCATACACACAAATAATATTAATAATACATTTAGGAGGTTTTTATTATTTTTAGAAGCTTTGATAAAGTCTTAAACATGAATAAATCTGTAGAAAAAGTGAACAAGTCAGACATGATAAAGAATAAAAGGATAATGACCTTTATTTCCAGAGTGATGTCCAGAAAAGGATCAAATGTATCTGAGACTGATTTACAGTTTAAACATTTCACTGAAAAAGATGTCACAAGATAGTTAGTTGATGTTAATTCAAAACATTGTGAAACATAAAACCACGACTTTGTGTAAGAGCAACAATTCAACTCACCTCTGGACCGAAGATACCCACCAAATACTTGATGGATGAAGGTGGTTGCCTGCGTCTGTCTGTCCAACCTGTCAGAAAAACAGCGATTCAATATGGACAACAACGTAAATTTAAAATTAAAGTCAATTTAAACCTACGTGTCTTAAGTATTATGAACTGTAGTTACAAAATATAGCTCAAACAACTGGAGTGAGAAAGGCAGCAAGCTGAAACAATTATTTATAAACCATAAAAATCAACTTTACTCCAACAGAAACACAATACTGTAATGCCATTTTCTTTTTAATGCAATATTTTATGTGTACAGAGTACAAAACTATAATCATCTGATAATTATTTAACAAGACTGAAAACACTGAAAATACTGTATGTGCTCCTGCAGAATACTGAACTGAACAGTCATTAAATCACTGTTTGGGCCCATGTCTGTTGATGTTAACAGCAGCGGTTTGCAGAAAACAGTCGGTAAAAGTAACATTTTAAAAGAGAAATATACCGCAGACCGAAAAACTTTAAAAAACAAATCCCAAATTAAATGTCCGGTACTGTAAAAGCAAGAAATAAATAAAATAAAAATAATAAAATAAGGTTCTGCTTTGAAATTATTTAGAACTAGGGCCCCCGATGTAACAGATAAAATACATTAAATACAAAAAGTGATCATGACTTTATATTTCTGTCAAAACCAATTAAGTTGTGATTACACTCACTTAGTTCCAGGTAGGCAGGACTTTTGCATAGCGTCCACCGTGTACCGCAGGAACTCGTGTGCATCCTCCTGACTTCCATAGCGGAAGTGCTTAGCAATCCCTGAATGCAATAAGAATTTTTTTTTTAATTAATTAAAAGTATAAGACACACATTGCATACTTAATGAAACTTCTTTAAATGGTAAAATATAAATGTACTCAATACTTTCCCTGCAAAAATAAACAGTAACACAGTCATATTTGTGCCAGTCCTCAGCTTCAGTTGTTTAGCTCCAGAAAAATCTACTTACTTTTAAGCTCATTGAGTACACCGATGGGCTTAATGACATTCCCAGAGTTGGCAAAAACCTGAATGACGTGGTTTTGCATGGTGCACATCATACAGAAACCCGGCTCGTGACCTGAAGCAAGCATTCAAAGGAATGTTCATTAAAAATATTTATGCAAAAAACATTAATCTTGCTGTTGCTTACTGTTAAACTTAGAACAATGTTATAATTACAGCACGTGTGCCATTAAACAAGCTTTTTATTTTTTTTTATGTGTTCAAAACGTACATGTTTTAGAGTGCTCCCTTGACAGCATGTAGTTTGCTAATGGTGGAGTGTAGGTGAGACACTGCAGGGCTGAGTTGAGGAAGCACGTGTTCCCCATGTTCTGCAGGCCGGCACCCGCACGGTGGACCTGGGTCCACTTTAGGCTGAGCCGCTCCGGAGGGAAGAGGACCTTCTGGGGCAAGTCGATCCCATCCCCACTGCTTATAACTGGACACACACAATGATAAATAAAATCAGACACAAGTGCAGTTGTTTTATTTCCTAGTTTGTTTCTGATCAAACTGGCTTGCTTCAACTTGTCTGAATCTGCCACCTACGCCACTGATCACGCTCTTCCTTTAAAACAGGCTGAGTTATGTAAGTGAATGAATGAAAAGAACTAGCAGCCACAATACACCCACAAAAAAAAAAAACAGTGGCCAAACAAATGACTTCATCAGTGCAGCTTTAAATTGGAGCGTTTACACCTGATCCTTTTCTATTTATTTGCAGAATTACGCAAATTAAATCAAACACACCCTCTTCAGAAATAAAATAAAAACTATATTTGTAAAAAAAAAGATATATATATATATATATCAAGTCAAACTACACATTTCTGAAAAATATTTGTTTTTAAATAGTTCCACAACAAGAAAATGAAGCAGCTTGTGTACTTGCACTGTTTGACAGCACTGATTGTGCAACTCTTGCCTTCTTGCTGATAAATGCAGCGAGCAGTGATCTGTAAACACCGTCTCACCTACATGAGACACATGCGTTAAAAAGGCAGCAGGTGAAAGACTTTTTGCATACCTTGGTCCTTGGGCCGGTCCACAGAGGAGGGTGTGCTGTTGTAGACAGCAGCACCAGGGGTTGGACCCAGGCAGCCTCCTGGAGACTTGAGCCTTGGAGAGTCACTGGGCATGCTGGGACCCACTGCCCAGCTGCTGGAACAGCTGCCGTCCATCCCCACGTCTCCACTTGAGAAGGAGGAGCGGTTAAATCCGACTGACTCGTGGTCGGACTGCTCTGACAACTTGTCAACTATGGTCATTGTTCATGGCTGCATTGGGGACAGAAGCATATGGCTTTAAAAGTTGCAATAAATAAATAAAATTAACATTCATTCAACCTTTATTTATACAGGCTAAACCCACAAAGTTTCCAAAATTTAGATGCTTAATTGATATTTATGTTGTGACTACAGTAAATAAAATGAAATACATAAAGCTAACTGTCAAATGCCACAGCTACAAATAACATCATTTGAGAAAGCATTGTAATAATGTGAACCAGTTCGACAATTTAAATTACCGGTACTAACATGTTTTCTTATTGTACTGGTCAATTTAACTTTGATAAAAGGGAACAATGTTTTAAGCTTGTACATATAAGATTATTTAGAATTAATTACAAATGTCTTGTTTAAAAAAATGCAAATCAAAAAAGAAAATGAGGAATTGTATTCATCATGTTCAGCTGAACTATTCTGAAGTTTATTTAAGAGGTACGACATAAAGCAATGCTGCGCATCAAATGATGCAACTGTTGCCATGTAGACTGTAAAATTTATCAAAAACTTATTGTTACAATTTCAGTGAGAACATTATCAATACCTCAATGGACCAGAATAAATTATAGATCATTATTTTCAGGGATCATTATTGTTGGATGTAACTGAGACCCTGTGTACATAATAATCTTGTTCCAACACATGTACCACATGTTGTGCGAATGACAAATAAATCTCTCTTGATGTGTTGAACGCTAATAACACATTGATCAGTTCAGATGTCAACACTTGGTTTATATGATTCTGATGACAAGAGTGAAGAAAATGTAGGTTTGTTGCAGCTGATGTCATCAAAATATTAAATACAGTAATGCATTTCTTTCATGTAGCTCTAATCCCAAACATTGGCCATTTTGCAGACAGGCAAGTTTTTAAATACTGGACTTGTAAATTCATCAAACAAAAGGCTATACAGGTAGTCCTCGGGTTACGACGGTCTCGAGTTACGACGTTTCGCACTTACGTCACACCTCCCATTGACTGTCAATAGCCTTTTTTCAGTTACACACAGTGTTGTTTCTTTTGTGTGTGGGGTGCTAATACCTTTCCCTTTAAGACCCTGTGGACTCCTCTCGCTCTCTGGCGTCCATCTTGGTGTGGCGGGGGGGGGGGCAGGGAGGGGTAAGTGGGGGGCAG
>JARVGQ010000610.1:11667880-11685968 GCA_031762355.1 Hypsolebias martinsi | reverse complement strand
ATTTGTGTTCTATTCTGAATAAAATATTAGATGTTGGCACCTCCACATCATTGCATTCAGTTTTTATTCACAATTTGGTTAGTGTCCCAACTTTTTTGGAATCCGGTTTGTATGTTATTTGGCCTCTCCTTGTTCCTCTCAAACCCAGCTGGTCAAAGCAGATGGCCGCTTGTCCTGAGCCTGGTTCTGCTGAAGGTTTCTTCCTTTAAAAATGGGAGTTTTTCCTTTCCACTGTTGCCTTTTGTGCTTGCTCAGGGTGGGAAACTACAACGAAGTGAAGATTCAACTTGTCTGCTGGATTCCTTAGATAGAGAACTTTTACCAATTGGCTTTTCTAAGTATGTGAATGTTCCTGTAAAGTGCCCTGACACAACTTTGTTGTGATATGGTGCCATTAAATAAACTGAATTGAATTGTTATTCCAATAAAAGTGCACCCACTTTTTTCTAACATTTCAACTTGTTTCTCAACATTTCAACTTTAATGTAAAAAGTTTTTTTTTTTTTAATTCTCCGCAATTTACATTTCGTCTGAGTTGCCCTGGTTTACCATTATAAATAGTTTGCAGGTGTGTTTTTACAAACTGATCAAGGCGACTGAATGTGTGAGACTTCAGATAAAACCTAAACCACAAGCAGGATTAGGAATTGTTTGCCACCACCTCTGTTTATCCATTAAACAGCTGTGTGTTTGCGCACACTAACACTAAGATTGCACTGGTTGCAAACATGCAATGCGGTTGTTAAGGCTGTGGGAGTCAGTTTTGACAGAGAGTGGATTAGCTGGACGAGTGTTCAGGCTGTACCATATGAGCTGGTCATTGTAGAGGAAGGCTGTGTATTTTATCAGGCTGAGGCTCTCCTCCACTCTGTTTACAAAAGACTGAATCTTCAGGTAGGTCATCTTGTCCAGAGGGAAGAAGCTGATGCCTCCGAAAACATCCAGCAGGTCACATGACTGCAGGTGGAGGGTCTGCAGATACTGTGCACACAGAGAAGCGGGAGAAGGAGCCGGGTTAGTTTACCAGCTGAGAAGTGCTGGTTTACGATTCAATAAAGACAGTGGAATAAGAAACTCTGGGTGACGTGATGTAGAGATGCTTGCATCACCAAGTGGACAAGAAACACTGAAATTGAGCCTCTGATAGGTTTAGGTTACCTGGTAGGGAGGGAAACCTGTGTCAGGTAGAGAAAGGTGTTCCCTAACCACAAGTGAAATGTTTAAAACTTTTATAGGAGCGAGAGTTCTGTCGTTCAAGATAAATGAGACACGACACAGAAATCAAGCATGACTGCAAACACCTTACAGTTTGCCAGCACCCAGGCCTTTTGAAAACAAACCGTCAGGCTCTGGTGGCTTTTAGAAAACAACCATGTGAGTGATATTAAAGTAAACCGACACACTCCGTTTAAAACAGTTTGCTGAAGATAGTGTGGATGATAAAAATACCCAAAACAAACCAAAACAAATATCCACCTAGCAACAAATGAGTGCATTTTGGTTTTTTACCCTGTAGAAAAACTTTTCAAGCTTCTGGATGAGCAGCTCGACTCCTCCGGCTTCCATCGCTCGACTAAATGTGCCGTTGAAGAGCTACAAGACAAATGAACAAGAACATCACCATAACATTTAAGTGTTGATGTGAGGTACAGTAAGGATGCCGTTTCAATTTAAAGGAACAGTTGAGCCATTTTTCAGTATCTTACCTGCTGCAGATAGCTTTTTGAACTTGAGTTTGGAGAAACCGGTTGAACAGGACTGATGAGCTAATGACTAGTGAAAAATGCAGTCGAGACAAAAGTTGCCGTCTAAAAACAGCAAACCTCTGTTTCATTTCATGCTTATTTACAATCAGATTTTTAACAAGTACTTTGCATGTCTCAAAATGTTGGAAGGATGCTGTGATTGTCCCTGTCCCCAAAACAAACTGTCCTAAAAGCCCTAAATGATTTTAGACCCACTGCATTGACGTCCATTCTGATTAAAACTTGAAAAAAAAAACTGGTCAGGTCTGAAATATTAAAGAAAACAGAGAATGACCTGCATCCTTTAAAGTTTGCTTATAGACCATACAGAGGAGTCGAAGACACCAGTCTATTTAATGAACCTGCTTTTTAAACATCTGGAAGGAAAGGCAACACATGCACTGCTTTTATTAATTGAAAAAAACTAAGGACATGTTTATTGATTTTAGGAAACACCCTCAGGTGCAGGAAATAACTTTTATAAAAGGTCAGACAGTGGAATGTGTCGACACATACAAATATCTTGGTACAGTTATTGACAGTAAACTGACCTTGGAGGCAAACTGTGAAGTCGTTTATAAAAAAGGATCCAGCGCCTGTTTAGCCTCAGAAAACTGTCATCCTTTTACATGGACAAAAATCTGCTGACTCTGTTTTATTGAATCGGTTTTATCTTTCTGCTTAGTGTACAGTACTAGTCCAGCAATCTTTCTCTCAAAAATAAGAACTGTCTGAACCAAATAGTGAAGCGGTCCAGTAAGCTGACAGGAGAGCTGCAACTCAATCCAGAACCCCTGTACTCCAGGCAGGCACAGAGGATATCTGGATCCATTTTAAAAAGCTGGGCTCATCCTCTGCACTGCGAGTTTAGACCTCTCTGGTCAGGATGTAGATACCTGGTGGCAAAATGTAAAACTAAGCAATTTAAAACCAGCTTTGTTCCTGCTGGCGATCATTTTCTTTAATTCGATTTAGCAGTTTTAACAATATTCTTTTATCTCATTTTATGCTCTTGTCTTGTCTTTAAGTTGGGTGAGTTTTTGTTTATCTTAAAATACTGAGCATCTGGTCACTTTTAATCATGTTTGCATCTACTGAATGTTTATGTCGTATGTCATGGTTCTGGACTGTAAACAGAATCTGCCTATAGGTACAAACAAAGCTGATAGATTGATTAATCCAGACTAGCCATTAGCTCATCAGTCCTGTCAAACACATACTTTGTTTCTCCAAGATGAGATTTTTCACAGACTTATGTGCAACAGGTAAGTTATTAACTGTTCATACATTTTCCACAGAACCACTTCAGTTTGGCTGAACTTTAAATTTAAGGAAAGGAAGTCGGAACTTCATGGCTCACCTTGTACATGCTGTAGCACTGTCTGACCACGGCCCCGTAAACAGTGTCCTATAAAGGCAGGATTGTTGTGGTTTATAAAACTGACAATGTTCTGATTGAATAAGTCTACACACATCACTCCATACTCACAAGCATTTCCTCTTCCTGATACTCTGTCGTGGGAGGCTTACCATCTTTGCTTGGCTTCTCAATAATTGGGTTTCGAACCACCTGTAGAATACAAGAAACGCAAGGAAAAAAAGATGTAATGTTAAATATACAATAACAGACCTGTGGACAAACACTGTTAAATATGTCTGTACCATGACTATCCAGAAATTTTCCTCAGGCTCAAAGAAAAACTGACGATTTTTCTGTGTGTGCAGAGATTTTGCTGGTTTTGTTGGACAGAATGTCCTAAAACAAAGAAGAACGAAGTTGTAAAGACAGAGGTTGTGCACAAACAAGATCATCAGCTCATCTTTTTGAAAATGTTCTTACAGTTTGTTCTGCTTCAATGTTTATCTTGTTTCCATATTCTGTCACATTATACTCATTTTTTAGTCTAATCCAAAGAAAGCAATGCACCTAATTAGATGTACAAAAAAAATGTAAAGGATCATCAGTGCAGCTTTGTTGTACCTGGTGAACTGTACAATAGCTTCACAAAGACCCACATTTCGAATCTTCTCATTCTTCTCAACCTCACTTGGGTGGTAAAACAAAATCTTTTTCTCTTCCTGAGAAATAAATAAATACACATTTGAATTAGCATTCTAATTAAATCATGAAAAGGCTTTCTAAACAAGCTAGAAATGGTGGCACATTAAAGTGTATAAGGTAGAAAAATAAGGTTGAGCTCACTTCTCCTTCCCGGGGTCCAAATGTAGGGTTATAAATGAAAAAATTTTGTAGACATGGTGTGTACTGTTTTTCTTGCACCCCTGATGCCATTTTGGGACTGGAAACAAGACAACTGACAAAGTAAATAAACGTAAAAACTACTTATCTCATTCAGGTCATATCAGTGTCAGCCTTGACTCACTCTTACCTAATCATGAGCATTAGTGGAACTTGTGTCTGGATTTTCTCTGTCCAAGGGGTAGTCTGGTTAGCATGCCATGTACCTGCACAATATACAGATATAGCATCACAAAATGCAGACAGATAAATACAGAGATAATCATTTATTGTGACAAACTGCCTCAAATAATTAAATATGTTCAAAGGCTTTAGCACCTTGACAGTAACAAATCAGTACTGTATATATATTGTCTCTTAGAACAGTCTATGAACTTTCACTGACCACTCATGAGTTGCTGTCTAATATTTATTAAAGACAATTATAAACAAGCTGGTTCTTGTGTGTGTATGATGGATGTAGAGCATGTCAAAGGAGAATTTCTACCACAACTGTGATAAGACTATAAGTTTTACCTCATCTCATCTGTAAAATGAAACATTAAGTTACTGAATTTGAAATTGACTGAAGCTGCCAAATACAGTGGTGTCACAGCAGGCCAACTTGCACATTAAACCAAGTGTTCATTATTTAATTAGCTCAGAGGACCACGTGTTTGGTGGTATCAAACTGGCTGAGTAATATTATACCGGGTAAATCAAAACTTATCAATTAACAGGTTAAAAGAGCCGTTCTAAAGTCAAACTTTTGATCGAAAAGTGCTATACAGTTGCTTGTATTTTGTACATCCTTAAAAGTGCAAAATACCACATTAGTTTCAACGTTTATTTTAGCTTTTTGCAGTAGTTTCAATAAAACTCAAATGGATTACTAGACATCAGTGCAGAAATTCAGCAAAAGTTAAAGGGTTTACGCAGTTCTTTTGATTACCGGTAGGTAGAATTATTTGTCTTTGACAGCTTAGTCAATGTAAATATGGATATAGATCAGACTGTGAAACAAATTCAGCATTTGTATCTAATTATTCAAAATATTCAATTTAAAAACTGAACCTAAAATTGGAGGCTAGTTGATCAATTCACATTTTAAAATAAAATATACTTATTTATTTTAGTGTTTAAAATTAAAGTATTTAAAAACGTTGAACCTATCTTCAAGAACTTTGAATGAGTGCTTGTATCTTTTTAATTAATATTTATTTGTACATGTTATTGGGCACACATTTGAACTCGGACACAACTTCACGACTGAGCCGGTGAAGTCTCGCGAGTTGAGCTCAAAACCCTGAGAGGAAAAATCCCTCGACGATTTAAACTCTGATTTAAAACATCAAAAACCAGATTAAATCATGGGGAAATGTAGGCGGCTTGGTACATTTAAAAGATACCCATTCACATCAACTGCTGCTGAACCTGAAGGAAGCTGACACCAAATCAGTTAAAACACCTAGCCGGCTAGCTGAGTTCTATCATCAGCGTCAACAGACTTAAATTAAACCTCAGAGGGAAAAACACGACACTCACCTTACGGAGAAAACACACAACACGTTCAGCTGCTCTGTGTTAATATGTTATCAAACTTAAAAGTGTTAAAAGTGCTCAACGACAGGTGATGCCGCGCGAATTATACAGCTTAACATTTTGACTTCCTGCTTTTGACAGCGCGGTGTCACATGATTCATTGTTCGGGTAAAAGGGATCTTAAACTGATGAAAGGTTCCTATCTACTACTTCCTCACGTTATAATAATAATAATAATAATAATAATAATAATAATAATAATAATAATAATAATAATAATAATAATACAATTATTCAGTTTAAATAAATATTTAGTTTAATAAAAATTACCATACTTTGCTTTTGATTCTGCTCACAAATATACTGTATACAGTATACAGTACAGTAAATACATACTTTTTTTTTTTTGGCAAAATGTGAGTCAAGTAATATAATATATGGATGAAACTATGTCATGTTTTTTGGTCTTCTCATTTTTTCACTCAAACTTTTACTTTTTGTTATTCCTAGACGTTCATGTTGTTTTGGATGTCTGTCACAATCGTTTTCAATGCAAACGAAATGTGGAAAAAAAAAACATAAAAGCTAAAATACAAAAATCTTTCTTGTGTCTTGAATCCTTTCTCTAACACAATAAATAGAAGTACACAATACACACAACAGAAACCATATTATGTTATCAGTGTCTCCCCCCGCTCCCTGCTGCATTGACATTTGTTATGTGTGTCACTGTGTTGGCCCTGTGATGGACAGGTGACCTGTCCTTGGTGCACCCAACTTATTTAATTGACTCAGATTTTATAATTTGAGACTGGTTCCAAAAGAAGGAAAAAACAAACAGATCTCCTCAGTACGGGCACAATGTTTGTGACCAAATACCAATTTGCAGCACTATAGGAGCCTAAAGTGTAAAACAGAAGCAAACGCCTTCTAAAAAATAATTCAGTTAGGTTAAGTAGACAATTAAAGATGTCAGAGAACTTGGCTGGGGACCTTTCTGGGTGGAGTTTGCTGTTCTCTCCGTGCATGCATGGGTTTTCTCCAGGTACTCCAGTTTCCTCAGACCAAAAACTTGCATTAGACTGACTGGTAACTCTAAATTGTCTCTAGGTGTGAATGAGAGAGTGAATGGTTGTTTGTCTCTATGTGTCCTTGTGATGGACAGGAGACCTGTCCATGGTGGCCCCCACCTCTTGCGCAGTGATTGCTGGATATGGGCACCAGTGACCCCCCCACGGTCCACAAAGGAAGAAGCGGGTAAAGATAATGGATGGAATGGATGGATGGATGGATGGATGGTTGGATGGATGGATGGATGGATGGATGGACGTTGACATGTTAGCAGATAATAAAAAATGCTCTGTGACTGTGCTCTCTGTGATTTTGAACCACATGTAGTCAGTATATGAGAAACGAATGAATGTTTGATTAAAATAATAAAAACTCAACTTAAACATGCCTTTTTTTCCCCACATATTTATTTGTCGCATTTATTGACAGAGGTGGACCATGCACAAACCCATGAAACAGGCAAACAGATACATTAGAAGATGTTAAAACTGCATTAGATCATCAGAAAAAACACTTATCACACAGATAATTTATCATGAAGCAACTCAAGTTCTTGGGAATGGACGTAACCATCAGAGGAATGCAGAAGTGGGGAATCGCTGAGGAATAACGTCTTCATCTGTAAAACTCAGGACAGGACCATCGTCTGGAATTCTGGACAGAAGTAGAAAAACCATTTAGAAAGAACCAACAGAAAAACAAACATAGACTAAACACTTGACACCTGTTTTTGTTGGTATGAGGACATTAGATGAGTCAAATAACCTCATATCTCATGCATTTGACTTACGCTTGTTAGACTAAAGTTCCAAAACTGAACAACAGATCACGTAAAACATGATAAAAACATTGTCATGATTTACCCTCTAAAACTATAAGATAAGCTACACTTTACTGAAGTACTTTATGACTGTATAATTCCTCTGTTTATTAACTGGGTTACTTTTCTTCCATGAATGTTTCTGTTCAGTGCCCTGAGATGACATCTGTTGTGATTTGGACATGTACACTGTAAATAAGCTGAACTGAATTGTGTGGACAGTTTTCAGTTTACAGACATAATGTAAAAAGACACCATTTTCTCCTACAAATGTTTAATTTACAATGAAGCACATGTAAGATAAGATGAAATCCAAATACAATTCCTCAGCAGATATTTGACTCTACAACAGCGATCCTCAACTGGTGGCTCGTGGGTCACTTCTGGCCTACGGTGGGAGTCAGGGTCATATTGTTTAAAGCTTCAGTTTTCCAGGTCAACTTGAGACTCGTGGAGTGAGACATTAATTCAGACAATTAAAAAAAATGTCTTCCTGTTTTCTAATGTTTTCCACCAATATCCAAACTCCTAAATGTTAAGAAGACACACAAAAGTCCTGCCAGTCAAGATCATTTTGTGCAGCCACGTCTCTGCCATCAGTGATCCAATAATTTAGAAGGAACCTATTTACAACATTAAATAAGACTCAATAAATCCGAAATATACCATATTTTTTGGAATATAAGGCACACCAGATTGTAAGGCGCATTAAGCGAAACAAAACAGGTAAGTCAAACTTTATTCAACTCATTCACAATAAACACGTAAAATTGGTTCGAGGTCAGTAAGCACAATTAATGCATAAGGTGCATCAGATTATAAGGCTCACTGTTGATTTTTGAGAAAATTAAAGGATTTTAAGCGTGCCTTTTAGTCAGAAAAATACGGTAAATGATTATATTGAAGTGTCTTTATTGAAGTGATGTTTTGTCAAATACTGTAGTACTTTTTCAGCTGAGATTAGGCTAAAGGCTATTGCTAAACGAGGGCTCATATTTATTTTTTTGAACATTTTTCAGACTTATGAAACAACTATTACTCAAAAATGGCACATGTAAGTATGAAACAACACAGCATTAGCTAATAAACACATATACACTGCTGCAAAGCATGTTACTGCGCCACATGGCTGACACATGTTGGTGATGAGGCTACTGAATGCACCAGTCCTCCTGAGCTACACAACTAGACAGTCCAAAGGTTTACCCAACTCCCAGGTGACAGATGCATGTGCTTATTTTACATGGATGTATTTGAAAGATACATTTTTAAGCCTGAAAAACACTGAAGACAAAGAAAATACTAAATAAAAACATAATAAATCAGCTCTCCATCCTGGTGAAGACTTTTGCCTCTGTCTTCATACTCTGCTTTATGACTGTCACAGCTGATAAGGTACTGGACAGAACATCTCTCAAAAAAATAAAAATGTATCCCTCTAAATACAATATAATACTAAATTACGGTAGTTTGATTTTTTTGTATATTTATGTTATTATTACTAATAATTTCAACAAGACAGGCCCCTGAGGCTCCTGTCCCCTGCTTTAAGATGAACTTTGTCTTTTGTCCACACTACAAAACCCCTCAAAGGATGCTTTGATGATTTGAACACATCATTTCTAGGATGAATTTTTTTCCCCCGCCCCCAAAACCTCTCAAGTGCTTTAATCTGCGTTAAATTCGCAGGTTCCTATTTGATAACACAGCGTTCCTTTTTTCTTTTTGCAATTCCATCAGCTGAGATTTAATCCAAGCCATGAGGTCATCTTTGTCTCCGCTGTAATTTCATGCCCACGCAGTGTGGAGGAATCAAATACTCACCATCTACTCCAATTCTGCCGTCACTGTTGTCATCAGCTGATGAGATGAATTTCTTGGTTTCTGCTTCGCTCAGGGTTCGAGCTCCGGGGATGAACCGCTGCAGGAAGAACCTAGAGACGCACACACAAACAATAAAGTCATCATAGGCTCTCATCACGCTCTGAGTTATATAACAAATATACAACAATAGCACTTTACTCTTGACGGATTAACACTGCCTAATCCAGGAATACAATACTACAGTGTGGTTCTTACAGTAACAGGATTAATTTGTCACTACGTTGCTTGAACATCAGAATAAAGCCTTGAAAGTGTTGGTTATGAGAGCGGTTAAAGCTCTAAGTCATCTTTAAAATCGCTGCCTTGCAGCATCTCGGGTATCATTTTACACACTTGAGCTCAGATTCCTCGATGTAGCCGCTCTTGTCCTCGTCCAGGATCTGGAAGACATCTCTGACCTCCTGAGGGGTCTTTGAGGACAAGCCACACATCTGGAAGAACTTCTTGTGGCAGAACGAGTCTGGAGCTGGCGAAACACACACGTGAAAGTAAAGGTGGGGAAGCAGAAGAGAGATCGACCCTGAAGGTCACCAGGTTGAGGCGGAGATTAAAACATTCATCAGACGCCTGCCTCCACTAGAACTAACACGATGATTAAAAACCTTTTTTAAACTCAGCTTTGAAGCTAAACGTGACTTCATGGGAAGGGTGCTTTAAAAATATTGCAGCTGTGAAGGAGATTACACACAGGAGGGACTGACGGGGTGTTCAAGATGGGCTGAGAGAACAAAACGTGAGTCGATGAAGATTATAGTGGAAGTGAATTTTCTAAATGAAAGCTTAAATTTAACGAGGCCAAACCTATTTGCTGTGTATTTATTTTTTGAACTGGATTTACCTTCACAGTCCTTGACAGCTTTTTCAACGGCCTCAGCTGATAGAATGGAGGTGAGTGACATGTCCGTCCTGTAAGGCACAAGAAAAGCCTCTTTAAATTATTAACACTCGCACACACACACACACACTCAGACAAACTTTCTCTTTCAGACACACAATCTCTTTGCCACGTCAGACTTTCACTGTTTGCTTTCCATTTCCATCTCGCTGACTTTTACCTTGTGGCCACAGATGAATAATCCCATCAAAACTGTATTTATTGCTTGATTTATGCTTTAAATGGTGACAGCTACAAAACTAATTTGATATTCTTTTACAAACTAAAAACACACATTATGTTATTGTAATCTATACAGTATTTATTGTACTTTCTGAACAGATTGCCCCTGACAATGAGGGCATTTATGTCCTTTTAGGTAAGCGTAATTGGCTCTTAGGGATGTAGAGAAATTATTTGGGGACTGATAGGAGGGGCCACAACATACTACAGTATTTCATAACATAAAAAATATATTTGTAGATTGATAGTGGTAACAGTGAAACAAAGGTCCAATAACGTGAGGTTTTGTATTTAAATGAGCAAAACCTCCACCATTAAAACAGTGGTTCCCAACCCTGGTCCTTGAGGAACACCATCTGCACGTTTTATTTGTTTCTCTGCTCCAAAACGCCTGATTTGGTGATTTAATTATTTCCTCATGTTTTGCAGAAGCCTGTAAATCACCCATTTATTAAAATCAGGTGTGTCAGAGCAGAGCAACAACTAAAACATGCAGGATGGTGTTCCTCAAGGACTGGAGTCAGGACCCTTTGCATTAAAAGACTTTTACCAATTAAAATATGTCTAAATCATAAAAATAAGTACCGGTATATTGTGCAAACTTGACTAATAATTTTGGTAGAGCTCAGAAAATTAGAGATTAAATGATGATGAAATTGTTTTTATTTTGTAGCGCATTTACAGAAACCGCCTATAAAAAAGTTTTCAGGGCTTGAAAATTTGGTTTTTCATTCTTTTTCTCATGCACAGTAGAAGTATTTCACAAAAATCAGTTCACATCAGCAAAATGTTTCAGTCACTTGACATTTCTTAGTTAATATTATTTTTGCTTGTACTCTCTTTCAACAGTTTAGTATATTTTCATCAAATAAAATTATTTTATCAAGTTAAGAAACAGCTTTAAATCCTGGTAAATGTCTAAAATATTAAACAAATTACAGCTAGTTTAAAAAAATGAATCTAAATTCGGAGAACAAAGCCAGTCACCTGGTCTGAGGCTTCCCCTGCAGCTGAGGGACTCACCTCAGGTATTAGTGCTCCTCTCAGTCCAGCTCCCAAAGCAGCAGCAGATTAAACTGTGCAGCGCTGTCAGATCCTTGTCTTTTATATTCCACACTGGATGTGCAGGAGGATGCTTGAGTTTCCGACGTGTCCTGGGATCAAATTCTCCTGCAGCCACAGCAGCAGCCTTCTCGTGTTCCTCGGGAGCTCACCTGTCTTATTACAGAGACGCCTCTGCCCCTTCTCTCTCTGTACGTCTCTGGGTGGTTTTCATCCTCATCAAGTTTTTGTGCTCAGCTGTTTTCTCCTGTCCCAGCTCACCTGCCCCCCTCCCTGTCTGACTCTGCAGGTGCTGCTGAGAGCTTCACATTCATTCAGGTCCTGTTGCTCTAGTGAATAATCTAAAAGTGGACAGTGATTGTGTAAAAATATGAAGTTTTTTGAATTGTCACAGTTTACTAAATTGATGCTTAGTTAATAAATAAATGTCTACCTGTCTTTACCAAATGATTTCTTAAATGTTATGGACAGTTATGTTATCTGAAGTAGAAAATGTCATTCACTGTTTTAAGAAATATACAGTCCACTTTTTAAAATCCCATCCATCCATCCATCCATCCATCCATCCATCCATCCATCCATCCATCCATCCATCCATCCATCCATCCATCCATCCATTCCTCTTGTTCCCAAAGTCGGGTCGCGGGGGCAGCAGCTGGAGGTCCAGGCATTTCTTCCCACAGCCACCTCTTCCAGCTCTTCTGGGAGGACTCCAAGGAGTTTCCAGGCCAACCACGAGGAATAGTGTCTCCATCGTGTTCTGGGTCTTGCCCGGGGTCTCCTCCCAGTCGGACATGCCTGAAGCACCTAGAGGTTTCCAGGGTGCATCCTTACCAGATGCCCAGACCACCTCAACTGGCTCCTCTCGACATGGAGGAGCAGCAGTTCCCAGATAACTGAACTTGTCTTTTTGTCTCTAAGGGAGGGTCCAGCTAGCCTCCAGAGGAAACTCATTTCAATTGCCTGTATCTATAAATTCATTCTTTCAGTCCCTACCCAGAGCTCGTGACCATAGGTGAGGGTAGGAACATAGACCGACTAGTAAACAGAGAGCTTTGACTTACACTTCAGCTCCTTCTTCACCACAACGGACCAGTGCAGAGTTTGTAATACTGCAGATGCTGCACCAATCTGTCTGTCAGTCTCACGCTCCATTCTGCCCTCACTCATGAACAAAACCCTGAGATACTTGAACTCCTCCACTTGAGGCAGAACCTCACCCTCTACCTGAAGAGAACAATTTTTTTAAAATCCTGTTTAAAATCTTTCCTTCGGTTTTAGAGCAGTGTGACAGATGTCAAACTTCACCTTGCAACTTGAGTCATATGTTTTTCTTCTGTCCAAGTATGCATGAATTCTGGAGTGATTTCTGTACTTTCAGAGGTTTTTTAGAACCCAGATCCAAAGTGACCCACCAGTTGCCATGTTTGATGTTCCAATGACCACACTTATCATACCTCCCCTACAAAATGAGAGTTTATCTTTCTGTTGCCTATAGACAATGTATTTTACTCCTGTGGAAATCTCCCACACCTCCAGCTACATATGGCTCAACACTGTCAGGGCATTTTTGAGGGTGGAGAAGATTTTGCTCACAGTGAAGGGTATTTTGGCAAAATTTACTCTCACGAGAACACCCTTTGTGGACACTGTACCTCAAATCTTTACCTTTTTAATGTGTTGAATAATGTAATGAACCCATCATGTGACAATGTGGTGGACCTGTGATTGGAAGATCGCCGGTTCAAGCCCCAGTATCGACAACATCAAAAATGTGGGTGGTGTAGGTGAAGCACCCACACCTACCACACCCTCATTTGCCCCACTCTGGGCCCTTGAGCAAGGAACCCCTACCATCTGCTCCTCTGGGTGTCCTAGATAGCAGCTCTCTGCTGTGGTAGCTCGATGGTCTGTGGTTGTGTCAGGAAGGGCCAAGTCCTCATGTGACTTAGTTCGCTGTGGTGACCCCTAACGCAGGGAGCAGCCGAAAGAAGAAGAAGAAGAAGTAAACTAGTCTTATTTCTTTTAGACACCCCACCCGCTTTTTATTTTATTTATTTATTTATTTATTTATTTTTTCCTGTACCTGTGTTTGTATGGTGTCTTATTTTGTGAACAACTTTGTATAATCTCTTGATGAATAATATATTTAAAAAAATCATCCACTGCCAAAAAGCAAAATATGGGCAATCATGTTTTTTTGTTTGTTTGCTGCAGGTACCACAAAATAAATATCTCATGGAACGCTGAATGGATTTTAATGAAACTTTCAACAACAACAACAACAACAACAAAAAAAAAGAGATGCAAGGAGGGGAAATATCTCATTGTTTTCTAAATTAGGGCTCTACAACCTTTACGATCAAAACAGCCATTTCTGCCTTTTTGTTCACTAAATTAAACGTGTCCGGAGCCACAATACCTGCTACAACTGGGATTCTCAACTGGTGGCCCATGGACCACTTTAAGTTTGCTGAAGTGTACTTTTCTGGACAGTAGGGGTGATTTTATAAAAACCAAATATATCTAACGATTTTTAACATTTATTGATATTTTTACATGTTGACAAACTAAAATGCAAGATTCTTGTAAAGAAGGAAAAACAACTGAGTTTTTGGCTCAATTTCTAAAAACTAAAACAAACTATTGTTACTATGTAATTTTTTTTTATTGTTGATAAATTAAAAAAATCTTACTTTGAAGAAATAAAGCGTAAATCGAAAGTGAGTATGTTTTAATCCGTGTAATGTTTCTAATATTCACATGTATTTGCAAAATAAATAAATAAAAATGCAGGAAAACTGTTACAACTTGCCTTTTTAGTTGTTATAACAACCAATAAAATTCAGATTTATGTCAGTTTTGTTCAAAGCTTGAAAGAGTCGCTGCAGAGGGACCAAAGAGACGCATGTGGCTCCAGAGCCGCAGGTTGCAGACCCCTGGTCTAGTGGTTCTACACTTAATGCTCCTCAACCTCCTGCCTGAGGAGAGTGGGGCAAAAAGTGTGTGTGCTGGTTGAGTGGGGTCCTTCATGATGCAGGTGGCTCTCTTGCTGCATCTAGAGGTGTAGATGTCTGTGATGGTGGGGAGGATGACTCCAACAGACTTCTGTGCAGCCTTCACCACTCTCTGCAAAACTTTTCTTTCTGCAGCTGTTCAGCCCCCATGCCACATGTTAAAGTCACTAAAAAGTAAAGAATGTGTACTGTTTATACACGAGTCATGAGAAAACACTTTAGGAAATCAGCGACTGAAGCCAAATGTGATTGAGTGCATGAGGAGAAACAGGATCCCCTCAGAAGTTACAACTGCAACCACGTGTCAAGGTGCAATTCCTGTTCCATTGTTTCGCGTGGTTTTGTTTGCCAATGACTTCTAGGAAATTTTCTGCTTGGAAATGACTAAAAGCAATGAGGGTCCTTTTATTCCTTTGTGTTGTTTGCATATGATTCTGGTCAGGCTGTGAATGAAAACTAACCGGACACTTTCCTGTAGCGCTCTTCCTGTATCATATGAGGTGACAATAAGCCCCGTTGTTCCTGATCCTGTTTGGATGAGTTGGATGGGTTTACACAACTAAAAGTGTGTTCTAAAGTCGAAACTCTTCTTTTACTTTGGTCGATTGAGATTGTTATTTGTTAAAAAAAAAAAGAGCAGGCACTAACATTTCCCATTATTTGTTGTTGTTTATGTTGTTTCTGAGCAGTTTTGGTAAGTCATTTAAGTTTATGTAGTAAACTCCTAACATTCTGTCATCAAAGTTCATGCTCAATAATCAGGTAAAAACCCAACAAAGTTCAGTCAGGTCATCTGGACGGCATCTTTTTTTTGTTGAGACGACTAGCATTCCTAACATTCTGGTTCCAGCTTCTTTCAGACCACATGGCTTCCGTTAGTAATCAGCTCACCTGTTTCCACTTGCTCATCCGACCCAAGCATCTTGTTTTTCCAAAGGCCATTGTCAAGGCTTCCTGTCGTTTCCTGTTGTTGTCACGTTGCGTTATGTGCTCCTCGATTGCAGCCTCTTTGGTTCGTACAGTTCTGACGTTGAAGCTTTCTCCTGCTGTGGTTCTCCCACACTTCCAACACAACTTTTAATGCCACCCGACACGCTCTCAAAACATGGCATGGATTTTAAAGTGATCTCCAAACTGTTTACTGACAAACTGAACCCTTTAGCTGCAAAGATTTTCACTCATTAGCCTTCGAGAAAGCAGTTTGCGTGTCGTTTTTAACATTTTTAATGTGACTACCAGCAGTGTGACACGTCCTCAGATTCCACTTGCTCCCACTGGCTGATGGGTCATACAGAAAGTGCTGAATCTGCCCATTCATTGAATTTATCATCAGTCATCATTAGGCTCTTATCAGTGGTATAACTCCGGGGGGCAGCGTTAAAGAGAACCAACCCACTGAGCTGGGCTTCCATTACAGCTAAACCTCCACTGAAATTGAACTAACGCACAGTGAGTTCAGCGTCCCATGAAGATCGTCACTTCAGGCCTAATTTCACACTTGATGAACCTCATGAAAAAAACAAAAACACAAGTTGGGTAAATTATGACACGATAAGAAAACCAGTCAAAGAAGTGATAAAGTGAACAAATAATTTTATGTAATTAGGTGCAAGGCTCAGTACAAGACTTGTTTTATTTGGCTTAAAGCATCTTAAATCAATAATGTTCATTTTTCTACAGCAATTCTTAATCAGGGCTGCTAAAGCACATTTTGTTAAACAACAAAGAGCATTAAAATAAACTGATGAGACTGCAGTCAAATAGAAGAAGCTTGTTGCAGTGCTACAGGTAAATGACTGTTTTTAACATAAATTGTGTTTTTAGCTAAACTAAACATTTGTTGGAGTGTTCCGCAAAACAAATCAAATCCTTTAACCTAGCTATGAAAAGCTTTGAACAATAAATATCTTATCCATTGTAGATAGCTCTTTCATTGATAATACTAAAAGTGGACTGCTGCTGCATTGAAACTACTCAAACCTTTAAAATGTTGCACGGATTCATGCTAACAGTGTTTTCTGAACTAATATCACATTAAAGGTTGTTGCGACAGAAACACTTTCTCATTCCTGTCAAAGGTGCTCCATGCTCCACTGTAAGTGCTACAGCTAGTTGCTGCCGCCACCGTTATATAAGCTTGCAAACAACCACAAATTCTGCGTGAAGTATTTTAATTGCAAAAACTTCTCTGTTAACTAATAAAAACTAGCATATCGTTGGATAATTTCATTATCCTATCATCAACTCATTAAATAAATAAGCCATGCAAGGAAACTAGAAGATCTTTTCAACCCATATTTAATCTTGCAAGAGCAGCGGGAACTGAAAACCAAGATACACGATGTTCCACGACGCCCAGATCACTAGGTCTGCCCACGGAGAGCATAAAAAAGCATCAACTTATATGCTTATCAGAAAAGTTGAAGCAGTGGTGTAGTCTACATTTTTGTAGTGGGTATACTGTGCTTAGAAACCAAGGTACACTGGTTAGTACAATGTAATCGTCAATTTATTTAACTTTTTAGGCATATTGAACATTTCCAAATTTCTCTGATGCTTATATTTTAATAAATGTACAACAAACTTTGTACAACAGTTGGCGTTGTATTAAAAACGTTAGATGATTTATAAAACAGTGTCAAACCAAAGCGCTGCATACCAGTAGATGGTTACGGAAGCGTTTAACTGCTGTTAAACTTATCAATAACATGCTTAATGATATGCCATGTATCATTGGGCACTTTTAAGTGGGTATACTGAAATTCTTAAGCTTTTCTAGTGGGTATACTCCGTATGCCCGAGTATCACATAGACTACACCACTGGTTTTTCTGGACTGGAACTGAACAGGGAATGTAAGTACTGTAAACCTAAATGTTTTTGTTGTAAAATATTCAAGTGGGTAGAACGTTTCCTAGCAGTGTGGTGAAGAACAGAGGTAGTTGGATTTGTTTGTTTGTTTGTTTGTTTGCATGTCTGAGGCAGTGCAGAGTGACCAATGGTGGCCTTGGCCACCATAGATTAATCTTCGGCCACCCCAATCTCTTGAGGAAATTATAAGTTTGAACAATAGAAAAACTCTGCTTTCTAGATTTTTATATTTCTTAAAAGCACAGTTTCCTCAAATGACTGGGGTGGTTGGTTTACATACGCATATGGTGGTGGCCATCTTGGATTTTGACGAGGCAACCCAATCTTTTGATGGGGAACTTTTTATTATGCCTAATGCCCCTTTTCCATTAGTACCTTTAGTATCAGTAGCACGGTTTGGCTTGGGTCGGTAAGGTACACGTTGTGTTTCCATTATGCTTTCGGTACTGCTTCAAGTGGGCAGGGTTCAAATCGACATCACACGCCTCTCCAGCTGGTAGCGGTGAGACGCTGAAACAGGTTTCAATACAGGGTGAGAATTTATTTTGAAATTTCTGGTAAATTAAAAAGAATACAGATTATTAAAATGATCAGTTAAACATTATATACATATATATATACATACATATATATATATATACATATACATATATATATATATATATATATACATATATATATATATATACATATACATATATATATATATATATATACATAT
>JARVGQ010000610.1:11637776-11655719 GCA_031762355.1 Hypsolebias martinsi | reverse complement strand
TTTAAATAAATTATTTTCACATATTTCATCATTGCTTCTTTCAAGAGCTCCACACCTGAAAATGCCTCATGAGAAACTATAGGCGTAAATCTGGGGGGGATGCATTTTTGTATTGGGTAGATCGTTTTGACTTGGTTGTTTTATAAGTAGCTCGCACGCTGAAAAAGTGTGAGCACCCCTGCCCTAGATAGAAGCTCTGTGCTCCACACAGAGGGCTGTGGTAGCTCAGTGGTCTGTGGTTGCATCAGGAAGGGCATCCGGCGATAAAACAATCACCAAGTCTTCGTGCGAGTTAGTTCGCTGTGATGAACCCTGAAGCAGCTGAAAGAAGAAAATAATTAAACTCTGCTGTTTAAGGGTTAGGATCTTAGGCATGAGGTAAAACTGAAAAGATCTTGGCAGCGTGTTAATGAAACACTCTGTTCATTCTGTCTTTCTCCAGGGGTCAGAGGTCATTTATCCATCCCCGGTCAGGTAAGTGTCAGTGTGTAAACTCATCAGCTCTCATATTTGGTGCATGGGAGGGGAACCTGCTGTCCTGTGTGTTCTCTTCTCTCATGTTTCCTGCCACAGTAGCTGACTGCTCATCTCTGGCAGTGTTTCCTGGAGGCTGTAAACATCCTGTTGTCATGGCGCGCTGGACACTTTCAGGCTGTATACTGTGGTGTCACGCTCACAACGAAGGGAAACACTCTAAATGATGGTCATGTTAAAGTTAAAGCACTTGAACTGGAAAAGATTAGTGCAAACATTCACATGAGCAAAATGTGTGTTTGTAATTTGTACAAAATGTATTTTCCCCCACAAATGGCTCGAGTGATAACAGATCTTTTTTTAGCATTAGCTGTTGAAGTCTTGTTAGCAAAATATCTTCTGAACCGCAGGATTGATTTTAATGGAACTCTAAACGAGTAAAGAAAGTTCGTGCTCAATAATCCAGGTACCAAATCCAAGTAAAAACAAGTAAATGCTGGATAAACGTCTTCAACCTAATTCAAGATGGCTGCCACAGCTAGTCAATTTTAGAAAATTTGGCAAAGTTGTAACTGTGGATCATCCCATCCTCTGAGCACCAACATATTGGTTTATAACAAGAAACCCATCATTTCGTTGCTTTGTTTTTCACAAATGTTTTACTTCTACACAGGGGCGATTCCAGGATCTGACTTTTAGGGGCAACAGACCCCAGTGCTGACAATGTGGCTTGAAGCCATGGTGTGGTTTGTGAGACGTGTAAAAGCTTACGATATACCCAGGTGGTCTCCCATCCAAGTACTAACCAGGCCCGACCCTGCTTAGCTTCTGAGATCAGATGAGATGGAGTGTGTTCAGGGTGGTGTGGCCGTAAACGAGGAGTTCTGTCACAAACAGGACTTTTAAAGGATCATAGAAAACAAAACAAAACAAAAAAATCCACTCAAAAGTTGCAACATATATCTACATACAAAACACAGAAAACAAAGCACAACTAGTTTTAAGACTTAACCTTTAATTTAAACATCAAGCTTACAATGTAATAAGACAAAAAATGGAGGATTCACCTGCAGCTACCTTCGTACAGATGAACTTCCTGTTTCTGTTGATCATGAGGTCGGACGCAGGGCTTTATCGTTGACATCTTATCTGTCCCCCAAGATGATATATTAAACGTAAAATACTTTTTTTACTTGAATTTTTTTTCAGTAATCTTTGATAATGATGTCAAAAGTGCAACAGAAAACGTCAAGTGAGACCAAATGAACTCTTGTTGATGAAGCTTCAACCAAGACAAGATGTTGGGTATCTACCTTGAGTTAATGTAGATTCTTAAACTGGCACTTAGTTTTGGCCCCCCTTTTGTAAATGAGTTTGACACCCCTGCAGGGTAACACTGTCTGAATTACACGTTCCCCAATGATAATGTTCAAACATATTTTTCTGATGATTTTTCAGGTAAACCCTTCGACCACAAAGTGATCATACTGCTAAACCCAGACAAAGTTGTTGGAGGAAAAGAGGGTGGAGCTCCTGCAGGTAAGGGGCGTTCACTTTGGGATAAATTGAGATTGCTGATTGGTCAGCTTCTGACAAGCCAACTGGGTTGATTGACAGGTGGCGTTGAGGATCCAACTCATGCAAAAAAACAAAAAAAACAAAAAACTACAAAAAAAATAAAAAATCCATTTTACTGGTCAATTTAAGAGTGTCATCATTTATTCCATATTTATTCAATATTTTGGTGAATCTAAGGTTTGAGAACTAAGCTTCCTAACAAAATTGTATTGATGGTTTCTTTAATTTTCAATGGTGCTCAGTTAAAATTTAGGGGTGCATGAGCGCACCCCCCAAAACAGACTAAAATCACCACTGCTTCCACATCTACTGCTTCTCTGTAGTGAGCTCGCAGAGGCTGCAGGTCCAGCAGCGGAACATAGACGTTCCTCTCAGTGACCCTCTCCAGCTCATCCTGGGGGACCCCAAGGCATCCCCAGGACAGAGAGCACGTCCTGGACAGACCCTGGGGTCTCTCTCCCCACAGGGGGCATGCCTGGAAACCCTCCAAAGGCAGGCATCCTAATCAGATGTCCAACTCACTTCATCTGACTCCTTTGAGCACTCTACTCCGAGCTCCCCATAGATGAAGGAGCTCCTCACTCAGTCTCTAAGCTGACAACCAAGGAAGCTCATCTCAACCGCTTGTATCCTGGATCTCTCTTTTTTTTTTTTTTTTTTTTGGTTGATTGAGGTTTGAAACGTAGACAGGCCAATAAATCAAAAGCTCTGCCTTTCAACTCTGCTCTTTCTTCACCACAACCGACCAAAGCAACACCCTCATTATTACTAAGGACGTGACCCCGATCTGTGGCTCCACCTCCCGCTCCATCCTAACATCCCAGGAACAGGACGTCCAACTACTTAACTCCAGAAAAAACAATATTTTTCAATTTTAACAGAAATCTGAAATGAACATTTGTTTTAATGAATTTAATATACAAATCCATCATCAGTGAAAAACATCTGCAGATGAACTCCAACACTTGCAGCTGGGTTGTAAAGGTCGTGATAGTTAAACTCAGGAACTACGTTGTGGTGAGGTGGTGAACATGTGCTCGTAAACCAAAAAAGGAATCTCTCAGCAGCACCCACCATGACACCTCTCTGTGCGCCATAAAGCAGTCTGTACATGCACATTTTCATCTGCTTGGTAAACCCTCACAGCTTGACAGTCCAGATGTGCAGCCCTCTCTGCGTCACACAGGGCCCTGCGAGGCGGCGTGTGCAGGCCCAAGGACCGACCGGAGTGACGTGGACCCGGCTTCCTCAGGATGGAGGACAGCGAGGCCTGCGGCAACCAGAGAGGCAGGAGAACGACACAAACATCCTCTGCTGCTCGGCCTTGTGCCTTTCCACGCTCCGCCGCTTGTTTTCAGGAAGGCCAGACTTCCTGCGTGATGAAGAGGTGGCTGAGAGGAGGAAGAGGGGGACAGAGATAGGTCAACGATGCCCAGCTTGTTTTCTTCACAGCTTTAAGGAAGAGCAGAAAAAAGGAACACAATGCACTCGTGTTTCCTCACTACACCTAACAGGGAGATTCTGTAAGAGCAGATGCGAAACGTGAAAAATATTACGTGCATTTTTGTTTTTTATGCTTCAACTTTTCCTGGAAGACGCTGAACGACGAGGCTGGAAATGAGAAGCGGCGAGTGTCACACGAACAGGTGAGACCTTCCACTAATTAAACATTTTATTTTATTATTTATTCTGTTTTATGCTGCACTGGAAACCAAGGACAAGATTTTTGTTAACTGATTAGTGAGGGATTATATCATTCATTTTTTGGGGGGTAATAATAAGCAAAATTGTAAACTTAGATTTTATTTTTTAAATACAGTAAAACAGTTTTGATGCTCACTGCTGCCAGTCGTTCATTTTGGAATACCATTTTTAATTGTTTTAATTATAAGGTTGTTGTCTGCTCTACATGTCTCCAAAGTGAACTGACACATGATAAAATGTTGAGATTTAACATTTAGATAAAAAAAAAGGTCTTATAGTACTTAAGGAAAGTTCATCTCTTGCCACATATGATGCCAAAGTTAAAACACACAACATAAAAAACCATCTTATGTGGAGAAATGATGGCTACTACAAGACCAAAATTTAGCTCAATGTCTGTAAAAATTACAGTTACAGTCAGTATTGTGTTATTAAAGTCAATTCACTGTGGCAGCCATCTTGGCTTGTGTTGACTCCAAAATTTGACCAGTCATAGATGTAACTTGAATTATTATTTTCTGATAGTTTTATTAAAATCCATCTTGTGGTTCACGAGATATTTTGCTAACAGACAGATGTAGTTGGCTCTTACAGGTAATGCCAAAGTTTTGAACTTGTATCATGTGAAACACTCGGAGTATGTGTTGTAAATGATGCTCAGCTACTACCAGACCAAAATGTAGCTCATTATCTGTAAAACTGGCTGAATTATAACCATTTTGTTGTGGATAAGGTTGATTAGTTGTGGCAGCCATCTTGAACCTGACTCCAAAAGTTAATCAATTGGAGGTGTATATCCATTGATTACATGCTGGATTTTCAATTAATTCTGCCTCCTGCTTAAAAATAGATTTTGCTAACAGACACACTCCAACACATGCTTAAGCACAGTCAAAGGAAAAAATGTTGGTGCCTCATGGCAGCAGGTGACAAACATCTGTATCGTATTTGGATTTGTTTGTGTGTTTTTTAAGCTGATAACTTTATTTTGGGTTTATGAGCACAAACACGATCAACTTATGCTGCAAGACAAACAAAAACTGCATTTTATTTCCAAACATGGACATAAGTTTCTGATGAAAGCAGGTCAAAGTCACTTGCTTTACACTTCTCTGAGTCGTTTGTGATTTTCAATCATTTAAATTGATTGATTCTGATTTGAGAAGCTCCTACTTTACAAGAGAACTGTGTCCAGTTTCAAGCTGTCCCTGCGTTTAACGCCTCTTCTTTTAATTTTGAATAAACAATAATGTCATCATGTGGAACTAAACATTTCTAAGCCCCTTGCTAAGGGATCAAGTAAGACCAGCTGAACTCCGCTCGTCCCTCCATGTTTCCCTGGTGAACCTGGCTGCTCCTCCTCCTCCTCCTCCTTCCTGAGCTCAGTTACTTCCTTGGCTATTTCTATCTGACCAGCTGCGGTTCAGCTGTGCCAGTGGCGCTCTCAAATTCAGCCGAGACACACACTTCAACACACACCTCAGGCTGCACCCAGCTCCACATGTCCTCCCTGATCTTTTCTTCTACTCACTCTGTCTCAGAAACAGGTTTCCAGTTCTGTCCATGTGCATCCTCCTCTTCTTTGTTTCATTAAGTTCAATAAATCAAAAAGCTGATCCTTAAAGTTACATTTTTTATTTTATTTCAGTTATAGCAAACTGTTAGTTGCAGTATGGATTCAAAACATGTGTCATACAATATTTTTCAGACTATAAGGTGCACCCGATTTTAACGCACATTAAGCAACATTAAAACATTTTGACAGATGTTTGAGCACCGTGTACCACATAAAATCAATTGGATGTCAGTAAGCCCAACCAGAATTAATACATAAGGTGCACCAGATTATAAGGCTCACTGTTGATTTTTGAGAAAATTAAAGGATTTTAAGTGCGCCTTATAGTCTGAAAAATACGGTACAAGACATTTCAAAATGAGTTTGCAACACGATAACCAGTTCTCAGTAAAAACAACCAGAAGCTTTGCTTTTATCACAAATATTTCAATCGTAAGCTGCTGTTTAAAAATCTGACATTAGCTTTTGAGTTTTCTAAGAGTTTATTTTGGAAATTATTGTTCTTGTTCTTTTCCGTCTTTCTCACTTTTTGCTTTAGGTTTGTAAAGCTCAGACTCTGAAATGGTTAAGATGTTGCGTAAAATGCAAATAAAAAATAAAATGCACTGATTTATACGTTTCACAAAGCCACATTTTTTTCAAAGTGGAACATAGTCAGCATATCAAATAAACAAGTTGAAGTAAAACACTGTTTAAGTTTATTTTAAACTTACTGTCACTTGTTTTGTTGTAAGTTGGTACTTCGTGTTTCCTGACGTGACACATCTCCTCTTCCTTATTCAACTGCTGGAGGTTTCAGGGTGGATGTTCAGTTTTTGTCTGATGGAGGATTCTAGAGGTTCAACAGTGCTGGATTTTCTTAGCCATCTCTGAAAAAGACCTCATCTTGCTGGAGCATATGTTGTTCTACATGAACTTTTCTGCATCAATGGTGCTTTTCCAGATGAGCAAGCTGCTCATGCCAAAGGCACTAATGCACCCCCATACCTCCAGAGAGGCAGTTTTTGACCCAAGCACTGATAACAGTTTGAATGGTTCCTTTTTGTTTAGTATGGAACATGGGTCCATGATTTAAAAAACTAATTTAAATTTCCATTTGTCCGACCACAGAACAGTTTTTTTCTTTGCCTCAGTCCATTTTAAAGGAGTTTTTTTTTTTTTCCCAGAAAAGACTTCAGTGTTTCTGCCGGGTTTCTTTTCTACATGACAGAGCTTTGACCTGCATTTGTGGACAGCGCCGTACAAATTGTGCTCGCAGAAAAGAATATGTGGAAGTGTTCCTGAGTTCATGCAGCGATGTTTTTTAACAAAATCAAACCTGTTTTTCATGCAGTGCTGCCTGAAGATCACATCCATTACTGACGTTCAGTCTTGTTCTTCAAACTCAGATTCCTCCAGGTTCTTCAGATTGTGTTATTTGTCAACTGATAACATTTTCTCGACAAGAAGACCAGACGAAAGAGCGCCCTCCTGCCCTGACAGGACACTTGCAGCTGGATACACGCTGGATTCCTGGGGGCAGTGGAAGATCGTGTGCCTGTCCATATTGCCCGTTGAGAATGTAGAAGACGCATACATACTTGGATTTATGATAGGATGCTTTTTAGAGTTGGTGGTTACATGGCATATTGACAAACACGGAAAATGTCAGCAGCGGTTCTGGCCATTGTAAGGCTGCCCAGCTTGTGTGAAGGAATGTACCATGCGGTGAGCACTCAGACTCAGACGCTGTTGAGCTGAGCCGTAAGCTGGACGCGATTTCTGAGAATCACAGGCCACTTGCAACTCCTAAAACTCGCTGGCAGGAAGGAATCAACCATGGAGAAGCTACAAGCTCAGCCCGGCTGTGTTGACCACAAAATTTGGCTGTTTGGAGCCGCCATTGAGACATACCAGTAGAACTATAAGGCAGACCGAAATCAAGCAGAGTTGGCCTGACCCAAAATAACTGTTGTTATCTGAATCTGGCTCCCCTGTGTGGGCCTTGAATTGGCCAGCTATCTCAAATTCTCCTGGATGTTACGTGAACAAGAAGCTCTGCTCCCCCATCCCCTACCTGCTCCCTTCCTGAATACATCTGTGGACCTGTGTCATAGTTGAGCTGGCTGATAGACACTGCACCATCTCTTATCAGGACTATGGGACTATCTGGCAGTGTCCATGGATAAACTCATTGTTTCCGTCGGTCTTCCTCATATGTATTATGATGTCATCAGTATGTTGTTGTTTCTATGCTGAGGTTTTTTTTTTTTTTTTTTCTTTTTCAACTTTCACACTGTGTCTCGTCTAGGACACAGTGTGAGATATGATTTTTTTATACCTCCCCTTTCCCCCGTGTTTCCCTTTCCCCATCTAACAAAAAAGGCAGCACTTCCCACAAGGCCACGACCTCAGATACTCTGTCTTCTCATGTCTGTTGTTTAGGCTTTACTCAGACGTGCTGTACGGAAATGTAATTTTGTTGTGCTTCGGTGCAATGACAACAAAGCTGATTCTGATTCTTTAATAACCATATGAACTGTAGATGATAGGATATTCAAAGTATTTTCATTGTTTTGCTGAGGAACATTTTTCTGATATTGTTCCATTATATTTAGATACAGTCTTTATAGACTGTTAAACATCTGGCCAGCTTTACTTCTCAGAGATTAAGCCTCTCAAAAAAAAGATTTTTTTTTTCTTAACTCTGTCCTCTTCTGACTGATCAGTTGTCAATCAACGCAAGTAGTTAAAAAAAAAAGCTCCTCCAATTGTTTCCTATTTACAACATTTTACAGCCTTTTGTTTTCCCTGTCCCTGTTTTGGGGATGTGTTGCTGCCATGAATTTTAAAATTACCTTGTTTTAATAGATGTACTTTTTATTTTATTTTTAGATTTAACAATTTACATGTTTCACTGGGAATAACATATGGTTTAGGATGTTTACAATACTGTACTGTACATTGCATTTGGTATTATTTACACTTTATGCAATGTCCCAACTTTCTCTGTATTGCTGTTGTACCAACACCAATGCTGCTTGCACATTTAATTTGATGAGCCATTGCAACTCATTTTTTATTTGTGTAAATTCTAGAGAGGAAACAAAGTTTTAGTCAGTCAACTGGGCTATACCATTTCTAAAAGAGAGCTAGTTTTGTGATTTAGAGTTCCTCCAGGACTACAGTTCTACCCCTGATGTGACAGTTGATTTACCAAGACTAGAAGCAAGATACATCCACAGGCACAAGGTTTGTTTGGGTAAAAGAAAAATCAAAAATCTTTTGACAAAATGTAATAGTATTTTTACTGTAGTGTATTTTTTGACTGAAAGCATTAAAGTCTTTGTTTCTTTTCAAAAATGGATGTACAATTTAGATTTTATTTTTGTTGGTGTCATTTTACTTTGTATGTCCTTGTCCTTGTTCCCATCTGTTTGAAATGTAATGGCAGCCCTGACTCGTTACATTTCTGACTTATATGCGGCTGCTGCTGTGCAACTGGATCACGGCCTGATGCATGCAGTCATCTCAGGACGTACAGTATGTGATTGGGTCTGTGCTGAGAGGACAGCATGAGGAGGGGCAGAGGGAATCCCTCAGTGAGGAAAAGAACATTTTGTCAACATGTAGCTAAATCAACAGCTGATTGTTATAGTTGCTGGGTTCTGAAGGCATGTCCGGACAAGCTCAACACTTTCTATGCCCAGTTTGACGCAAACAACATCACACACGTCACCAGATAACAGTGGACAGTGAGGACGCCACACTCTGTTTAGACACTGGTACAGGGAGATGAGCGTTTAAGAAAATAAACCTTCGCAAGGCACCAGGGCCTGAAAGCATCCCAGGACGGGTGCTAAGCGGGTGCGATGACCAATTCACCAAAGTGTTTAACAATATCTTTCACCTGTCTCTGAGCCAGTCTATTGTGCCCACAATCTTCAAGACCTCCACTGTTGTCCCCATCCCAAAGACCTCTGCAGCATCCTGCCTTAATGACTTTCGTCCCATAGCTCTCACATCTGTCATCGTGAAGTGCTTTGAGCAAATTATCAAGACTCACATCTGTGTCTCCCTTCCTGACATCCTGGAACCCTTACAGTTCACATATAGAGCAAACAGGTCTCCAGATGATGCCATTGCTTTACCAGTTTACACCTCCTTCAGCCATCTGGAGAAGGTAAACACCTATGTGAGAATGCTCTTCACTGACTACAGCTCAGCATTCAACACCATAATCCCTTCCAAACTGGTCTCCAACCACAATGGGCCAGTAGAGATCCGTCTGCTGCTGGATACCGCACATCTCACCAATAAATCACAGGCAGTGAGAATCAGCTGTCAACTCTCCTCCACACTAGTCCTCAGCTCTGGTACACCTCAGGGCTGTGTCCTCGGTCCACTCTTATACTCTGTATTTACACATGACTGTACTGCCAAGCTCAGCTTCAACGTCGTCCTCAAGTATGCTGATGACACCAACCTCTTGGGCGCCTAATCACCAACTATAGCAAGAGTGCCTACAGAGATGAGGTGAAACCACTGACCAGCTGGTGTCAAGAAAATTACCTCTCTCTGAATGTCAGCACAACAAAGGAGATGATTGTGGACTTCAGGAAACAGTGTGAAGGCCAGCACGCCACTAGCTACATGAGTCCCCGTGGCTCAACGAGGCTAGCCTGTATAAATAAAGGTTGAATGAATGAATGAATGAATGAATGAATGAAAAAAGATACCTGTGTCCAGATGGACACTACCTGAACTCCCCATGGAGTGGGTGATCAGGATCTGCCAGAATCAGCCCGGCCTTGTTCACTGACCTCACCTTGTGTAGGTCAAGTTAGTAATAATTAGTAATTATAGTTATTATAATCATGGGGCAGTGGTAGGGTAGAGATTAGAGAAGTTGAGCCTGTAACCAGAAGGTTGCCCGTTTGACCCCCGAACTGACAACACAAAATGTGGGCGGGAAAGGTAAAGCACCCACATCTGCCTCCACCCTCATTTGCCCCACTGGGCCCTTGAGCAAGGCCCTTAACTCCCACCATTTGCTCCCCCCAGCAGCCCTTGATGGCAGCCCTCTGCTCCACAGAGAGGGCTGTTGTAGCTCGGTGTGGAGGCAGGGCATCCGGCATAAAAACAATTGCCAAGTCTTTGTGATAGTTCACTGTGGTGACCCCTGAGGAAGGGAGCAGGTCAAAGATAAAATAAAAAAATAATTATAAGGTTATTCATCAAAGATATCTTTCATAATGCAAATGTGTTACAGATGCAGCATATTCAGTGTTTACAGTGAAATATCAAATAAGTCCCTGCATGCAACCATCTGAAACTCTGTCTTGCCAAGAAGAAAAAATATTTTCTATTTATTAGTATGTCACCTGTATCCAAAGCATTTTAATAAATTTAATGTGTAACCAAGAAAACTCTCTACTCCAACCTTCCCTTCCCCTTTTCTTTTCCCAGGATGGTTCCAAACAGAAGCAGGTCAGGAAGAAAACTGTGTCCTTCAGCTCAATGCCAAGTGACCGCAAGATCAACAGCACTGCTGCTTGCATTGCCTTTATGATGGAGGGTTGTGAGATGAAGAAGGTGCGCTCCAATTCACGCATGTACAACCGCTATTTCCTGCTAGACCCAGATATGCACTGGCTTCGATGGGAGCCATCCAAGAAGGATTCAGAGAAAGCCAAATTGGAAATCAAAAGCATTAAGGAAGTTCGTTTGGGAAAGAAAACTCCTGTCCTGCGCAGCAATGGTCTCTCGGATCAGTTCCCAGATGAATGCGCCTTCTCAATCATCTATGGAGATAATTATGAGAGCTTAGATTTGGTAGCCAGTACAGCAGATGTTGTCAACACATGGGTCATGGGTTTAAGATATCTGGTGTCCTATGGCCGTCACACTGTGGACATAATGGAACCCAGTCAGCCAAGTCTAAGAACCTCTTGGATTGGCTCAGTGTTTGAGCTGGCAGATATGGAAAAGGAAGGACATATAGACCTGTTCAGAGCCACTCAGATAATCAAGGGTCTCAATCCTGGCATGAAGGAGTCCAGAATAGAGCTCAAATTCAAGGAATTACATAAAGCTAAAGATCAATACGGGGAGGCAATTAATATGGATACTTTTGTGGAAGCCTACTGTGAGCTCTGCACACGGCCAGAGATTTTCTTTCTACTAGTTCAATTCTCCAGCAACAAGGAGTACCTGGATAGTAAAGATTTGATGCTGTTTGTCGATGTGGAGCAGGGTGTGGAGGGCGTAACGGAGGAACTGTGCAGGGACATTGTTCAGAAATTTGAGCCATCTGCCAAAGGCAGAGAACGGGGCTACCTCTCTATTGATGGCTTTACACACTACCTCCTGTCCTCAGAATGCCACATTTTTGACCCCCAGCACAAACAAGTGTGCCAGGATATGACACAGCCTCTCTCTCACTACTATATCAACTCCTCACATAATGCCTCCCTTCTTGATGATCATTTCTGGGGTTCATCAGACATCAGCAGCTACATCCGAGCTCTAAGGATGGGATGCCGCAGCATTGAGGTCATAGTGTGGGATGGTCCTGATAATGAACCAGTGGTGTATGTAGGTAGTTCTGTGGCCTCACAGTTAGCTTTCTCTAAAGTTCTGGACATAATAAACCAGTACGCTTTTGAAAGCTCGGAGTATCCTCTTATTTTCTGCTTGGTGACCCATTGTTGTGTCTTCCAACAAAGAGTATTGGCACAGCACTTGAAGAAGATTCTTGGGGACAAGCTATACCTTGAACCTCCAAACAAAGCGGAAAACTACCTACCCTCTCCTGAGAAACTCAAAGGCAAAATACTCCTTAAGGGTAAAAAGTTGCCACCCAGCTGTACTGACACTGAGGGGGATGTGACGGATGAAGAGGAGGGTCTGGAAATGTCCCGCAGACTTGGAACTGATGAAAAGGACCACCTGAATGGTTTGGGCTGTAAAAGACTCAGGTTGTGCAGAGAGCTATCTGACCTTGTATCTCTCTGTAAGTCGGTACAGTTCAGGGACTTTGACCTCTCTAAGAGAGAACAGAAACACTGGGAGATATGTTCCTTCAATGAGGTTGATGCAAACAGATATGCCAATGAATTTCCTGAGGAATTTGTTTGTTATAATAAACGCTTCCTCTCCAGAGTGTATCCCACATCAATGAGGATTGATGCCAGCAACATGAATCCCCAGGATTTCTGGAAATGTGGCTGCCAAATTGTGGCCATGAATTACCAAACACCAGGACTGATGATGGACCTTAATCTTGGTTGGTTCAGGCAAAATGGAAACTGCGGATATGTTTTGCGGCCAGCCATCATGAGAGAGGAGGTATCCTACTTTAGTGCCAATGCTCGGGATTCCCTGCCAGGAGTATCTGCACAGCTACTTCACATCAAAATCATCAGCGGGCAGAATCTGCCAAAGCCTCGTGGCTCTGCTGCCAAGGGTGATGTAGTTGAGCCTTACATATATGTAGAAATACATGGCATACCAGCTGATTGTGCTGAGCAAAGAACCAAAACTGTGTCCCAAAATGGAGACAATCCCATTTTTGATGAGAGTTTTGAATTCCAGATAAACTTACCTGAACTTGCAGTTTTACGCTTTGTAGTTTTGGATGACGACTACATTGGAGATGAGTTCATTGGCCAGTACACCATCCCATTTGAGTGCCTACAGCCAGGCTATAGGCATGTCCCTCTACAATCTCTCACAGGAGAGTTCCTACCCAACACCACCCTGTTTGTTCATGTAGCGATCACCAACAGGCGTGGTGGAGGAAAGGCACATAAGAGGGGTCTTTCTGTGAAGAAGGGTAGGAAGGCCCGGGAGTATACCACCACCAAAACCACAGGGATCAAAGTAGTAGATGAACTCTTCAGAGCTTCCACCCAGCCCCTCAGGGAGGCTACAGACCTCAGAGAAAATGTACAGGTAAGGAAATTCACACATTAAAGCACAATCCAAAAGCCATATGTTGCACCTGTGTTGATTTTACTGGCAGGCTGAGTGAAGTCAAGACTTCCACATTCTGGTGCAATAATCTGACACAGCAAGTAAATGTTGATAGATTATTAATACAACTAATTCAGCTCCTCTTTCTTAGTGTTTGTTTGAAAATGAGGAGTTGATCCAGATTACTAGTCATTTGCTGATGGCATAGGTTAAGTTAACATATTATACATTATGTTTGGTTTTTATTTTGTTTGGAACAGAACAAATTGATCCCATTGTCTGGTGCAGTATGGCACACATTTAGTAAAGCATAGCACATTTGATTGTCCCAAAGAAGATGATTATCCATGACTTTGTTTGAATATGCATATGTTTGAGTATGCATCAGGTTATTTGTTTGAATAGTTTGCAAGGAAATCAAAAGGAGAAATCTAAAAATAACAATCTCTTGATCTAGATCTAATTTGTCAGCTTAATCTGAACATTCTGTTTTCTATTAAAGTCTATGAAAATCATATAATTTTACCTTTGAGATTACATAAAATTGAAAGTCTCATGACTACAGTAGATTTTAGAGCAGAATTTTCAATTTTCTAGCATTACTGATGCACACAGAAAATTTGCAAATAAGATGCACATACCCAAAGCAGTTAAAGGCACCAAATTTAAGTTGAAAAAAGAACAATTGCTTTGATACAAAGTATAGTAAATCTTCCCAAGATTGTCTGATTGGAGCTTTTTTTCTTGCTGTTCTTTATAAATGCTTACCATTAATCATGTTTTTTTTAAAGTCAATAAATTGACATTTTTGTACAATTGAGTTTTATGGATAGTGTGATCAATAATGAGGGACAATTACTGGTCAGGGTAAAGGACTTAGTGTCTACACATTAAATGGACAACTAAAGACTTAATGAGCAAATAAAAAATTGTTACCTAATTGCACTGAAGAAATCAACTGTTAAAATCTAACTGGTGAGGCAATTTGCACTTATATTTAGCCTTTAATCTATTGCTTAATCCAGTTGTATCCTAAATAAACAGTTAAAACTTGTGTAATCTACAACCTCAATTCATGCTGACTCAAAAATCTTCCTTTTTTTTAATCAAAATGTATTTTATTATATTTTAAGGAATTCTACAACTCATAACCATTGAAAAACAACACTGATAACTCTACAATTATTTTTCTTTAATATTTTCAAATTTGACCAAAATATTGGTGTGGTAATAGTCTTAAGAATTGTCAGTCTAATAAATAATAATACTGTATATACCTGTACTTAAATTTTGTTTCAAACAGCATAAAATGATGAATAAGACAAAAAATGTCTGTCAGTCCTTTAAATTTGACACAATAATCAAACACCATTACTTTTCAAAAACTGCAATCAACTAACTACTGTATTGCTAAATTTGAAATTAATCATAGTCTTGCTTGTGTCACAGATAAGACTCTAATCCGTGCTATGAATCATCTCTGATAACGACTGGCTTCAGAATTTAATCTGTGGGCCTCCATGAAAAATGTCGGCACTAAGGTGATTGAATACGAGTCTGTGTTAACCTGATCAAATAACGCTGGCGGCAATAAACGCTCACCAGGCCTCATTTTCCTCAGGTTTGAAATGTTAATTTGTCTTTTTGAAATTAAGATAACAGTTCAAGAGATAAATGAATGTGCTGAAACTGAGAAGGATGTTACAAAGGAGATAAATAATAATGAATAAGCTCTGTCCCTTTTAAATGCAAAAATAAATGCAGTTGGGAAGACTTTGTAGAAGCCACCTGTGTACAGGCTAGTGTCCTGGAGGCACCTTGGAAACAAACGCATGAGACAAAAACAAAATCTGGAAGCAGCAAACCTCCTGATAATTCTGATTTGAGGTAGAAAAAAAAAAAGATGAGAAATTAACAGCGTAGAATTTCCTGAAAGATGTTGCCCGGACGAGTTAGAGCTGGTTTGGTCAAACCTTGTTAATGTCTGGCAAAATCTAATGCGATATTGTGAGAGATGGCAAGATGTGATGGCGCTCAGAGAGTGTGCTGAGGATGACTCTCAGCTACTTCCACACCAAATTCAGCTCAATATCTGTCAAACTGGCTGCGTTAGAAGCATTTTTCTGTTTCCTAATAGCTTCCTCCATCAGATATTTAGTTGTAGATACATATGTGTTTTTTCAGAGTTTAATTACAAGTAAAACCTATTCAGTGGGTCACAAGGTATTTTGCTAAAACTATACAAATTAACGCACATGCACAGGCAAAAAACTTTGCATTTTGGGTAAGAAAATAAAGTTCATTTGCTCATTTTGTGGAAGAACTGCAGATGCACACACTTCTTTAGACATTGGCCTTATCAGAATCATGATGCTGACAGACACTGTACCATGTTATCAGAACTTTGGAACTTTTTCTGGAGTTTTTACGGATAAGTCACCACCTTTGTTGACCTCTATGCATGAATGTATTGTGATGTAACTGTATGTTGCAAAGTCTTTTTTTGCATCTTTTATACTGTTTCTCAGCCACGAAATGGTGTGAGACATGATTTTTTTTTTCTGGCTTCCTTCATCCCTGTGGTCTCTTTTGCCTCATCTTCCTGTATGTTGTACAAAGTATGAAACAGGTCTCTTGTAAATGAGTCTTCGAGCCTCAGTGGGAACTAAGCAGTATAAATAAAGGTCTAATAATAAAAGCATGGCAGCTCAGCAAGCTTGACTCTTTTATCCAGCATCAAAACCTACGTAGGATTTGTTTTAAATAAGAAAACAGAGACACCATTTGACCATTGAACATGCAGAGGGAGTCCATAAACACTGACAAATGGATAAACAGGGTAGATTAGCATAATTATGTGGATAAAAGCAGCAGATCAATTGTTTTGCAGTTGTAAAGAGTGTCCAGCAAAGCCTATAAAGTGTGAATAGAGCTGGAGGAGTGATGCCAGGCTGAAGTTTGATTTTTATTTGCTGAAACATTTCAGTGCCATCATTGACACATTAGTGCTGTGAGCCAGAGACAAGAGAGCGATGCAGAGACAAAAGCACAAAGAGAGATGGAGAGAGCTGGGCGAGCAGACACAAAAGCTCTGGTGTAACCGGACACGGAGCCCTCGTTTGGGGAGTGTTGGAAGAGGAATAAAGTAGGGGGATGGGAGGAAGTAATTAAAAACACAAGCCTCTCATTGGGTTTTGAAATGCTGTGCTTTGGCACCAGCCTGGCTTTTACTGCGCAATAATGATCAAAAAACACTTGTGTTTGTGGTTGCATGCACACATGTGAGGAATTATTCAAAGCTTGATAATAAGTTGGGCTCATACCACGCTGAGATGTAAACGCTGGCAGCCAGACGTGCTCATAGATCACACACGTATAACCACACAGTGAGATTTTAATCCAGAGCCTCAGAATATTGTTTGATTCTGTAGCCGTCTCCAATTGTCCAAGAGGTATAAACTGCATATGAGGCTCTGCATACAGATGCTGTGTCCTCTGGCCAACCTCTTTGTCAGCAGGAAAATCATGCCTCACGATATAGGAGCACATCCTTAGAGGTACAAGGATTTCTCTTCAGGCCTGGAGATCTCGCCCAAACAGACAGCTGTTTTCACCCAGGACATTGTTGAGTGAATGAACTCCTAACACCATACCAGCCTGTCCCGTGTAAACAATTTTAATTTGTCTTCTCTTATGTTGTATTTTATTCACTCTTATGCTCTAATAAAAATAACTCGGGTGATCTTAGTTCATGTCTTTATCCACACATGTACTAAACTGCCCTCAGCTTGCATGAAGTAGGGTAAAAATTAATATATTAATTAGAGAAATTGCATTTCCTGCACAAATGCAGTGTGATTGTTTATTTCAGAAGAACTTGATGAAAAACAGCTAAAATTAGCTTAAATAATCAACAAGCTGAAATGTAGCTGAAAAGGAAGAACAAGCTTAAATTAGCAGAAGAATCCAAAAAGACATATTTGCTGAATTAGGTTTAAATAAGCAGAAATTAGCACAAAAATTAAGAAATTGGTGAAAAAAGCAGAAATTAGCAAGAATAGCTGAAAAGTAGCTGAAAAGGCCAAATGAAACTTACAGAAGGAAATAAAAAGAGCTGAAATGAGCTAAAAAAATTGCAGAATTAGCATAAAAATCTAAAATTAGCATGAAAACAGCTGAATAGTAGCTGAAATACAAGGAAAAGCTGAAACTAGCAGAAATATGCATAAAAGGAGCATAACATGCTAAAATTAACAGAAAGAAGTTAATTAGGTTGAATGTAGCAGAAGTTACCTTGAACAATGTGAATTTATTTGAAAACCACTGAAATTAGCTAAACATGCTAAAAACGTTGCTGAAAAGGTAGTACAAGCTTAAATTAGCAAAAGAAGGCAGAAAGAACATGTTTGCCGTATTAGGCTCATAGAAACAGAAACTAGCACAAAAATGAGAAATAATCTGAAAAAAGCTGAAATTAATTAAAAAAAAAAAAACAACAAAAAAAAAACAACTGAAGAGTAGCCAAAATAATACAGAAAGAAACCTAAATTACCAGAAGGAAATGAAGAGACCACTTTTTTTTTTAAATTTGGTAGAAAAAAAGTTACGAGTGCAAAAATTGTGGAATTAGCGGCGCGGGGGGGGGGGGGGGGGGG
>JARVGQ010000610.1:11365110-11375914 GCA_031762355.1 Hypsolebias martinsi | reverse complement strand
TATATATATAAAACAGCTCCATTTATATCGGTGAATTATTTTGATGGAATGGCCAATCTTTAACTTTATCGCTAATATCGGCTGAAACAATACCACGCCAATAATATCGTGCATCCCTATAGGAAAATATGTCACTAATATTGATGATATATTTTCAGTTAGATGGTGCGTACCTTCAGTACCCTGCTTTACAGTAACCACTGCAGCTAGTGTAGAGAGAGCAATGAGCCCCTGGTCTAATACAGTACGGTGTATTATATACAGACAAGTTTGTCCAACAACATGATCACTGCAGTGCCATGTTTATCAAGTTCAGTTCTGATCATTCTAACACTTAATGGCAAGCTGTTTGGCTTCTTGGCTGATTTAATCCAACTTTCATGGCCTACTGCTATGCTGATAGCACGAAAGGGTGCCAAGTAGCACCTACCAAGATGGCAGCACTAATTCTTATTTCATCTTTGTTTGTTTGTTTACATGTTTCTTGGTTTTAGTGAAACTATCGCAAAACACTTTCAAGCTGACGCTGAGATGTCTCTTCAGACTCCGTGTTCATGCACGGGAGTTAAAGTCAACCTACAGCTTTTACACTTCTGAGCCACAAAGGGAGTTAGCACCTGAGATGAAAAAGCATAAATAACACAGTAAGCCGGTGATGTGGCTCAAAGGTGTGATAAAGTGATAACTAGCTGTTGGAGCAACATCACGTCATCTTTTATTTCTTGTTGCCGCTTTTAAATATGAATACAGTATGTTCAGGCTGCTGTTTAATGCACCTTATTATATTATTACTGTTAACTGTATATCTTAGATCCTTGTATACTGTTTCTTTTTATACTTTATATTTTTGCTATTTTTAGGCGTAACTGGGACCTTGAGTACACAATTTCCTTCCACCTCATGTACTACATGTGATGTGAATGACAATAAAGAACCTTGAACCTTGGAAGCTACAGTCACAGGACGTATAACTTGACTGTTGATTTTATGAGCAAGAGGCAGCTTAAAGGCATTACCGCCATTTTGCAAAGCTGTGTTGTTTTCATGCCTTACAGTGTAGAGAAGCTCATCTAGATGAACATTTCCACTAACACTATTGGCTCTTTATCAAAGTAGGGTTGATTCTTCCTTTTGCACTCCATTTCAAATCTAGTAGAAGCTCATTTTAATCTAAGTTTCCAGTTAAACTTTTGGTTTGACCTTTTTGTTTTTTGAATGTCGAGAGGACCAAACTTAGCTTTTTTAGATTTTTCTACTTGGATTATTGAGCATGCATCAGGGTATTTTGGTTTGACCGTTTCAGATTTCCACACCTAAAACCCAGACAAATTAGCCATTTGTTAGATCTTTTTCTTTTCCAGAAGACTAATTGGAATTCAGCTGAAAAATATTTTGACAGCATAAACGAGCTCTCTGTTTCTCTTTAAACCCTTTCCACAGCAGCAGCTGATGGTGTGCGGGCCCTCCACACACGCAGAGCCCTGTCTGGCTTTATTAATGACCTTCTACGGTTCACGACATGAGGACTGCATCAGCTCCAAGGCAGCCCTTCTAATTTGCTGCTGGCCGCAGTCCCAGGCCCCACGCTCCACTTCCCATGGCTGCCGTTTGAAGGGGGCATTCTGGGAGTAGAGGGGGGGGGGGGATGGGGGGACATGCCACATACCAGCACAAAGCAGTGCCACATTGAAGCTCAGGAAAAGTCATGTGGGAGGCGTGTTCTTCACATTTGGCGCTTTTCCACTGTCTCAACTCTGATTGGTTCTGCACCACACTGAACCAAAGGGCCTCCCCGCTGCTGGTACCCACCCCCACTCAGTCTGGTTTATGGGACCATCTTGTTTGTGGTTCCAAGCAACAATTATGACATAAGCAAACAGCAGCTGCTGGTTGGCCAGCAGAGCTATAAAAACTACATTTGAACCTCCACTTCCTGCCTGATGGTGTTGATGGACAGCTACACCCGAAATGAGAACATTTACAGGGAGATATCGGAGATGATGGTGCAGCATACACCTGGACGTACAAGCAGTGTTGGGATAAGCTAAAGAATGTGATATCTGGTTATAGGGCGATTCAAGGCCCCAGTACACTCGGGCGGACCTTTTTCACGGACTCGACGTGCACTCTCCGCAGAGAGCTGAGACTTCATACTCGAGCATCCAGCCTGATCGGCTGCAGACCAGCTCTGCAGACAAGGGGTGTTTACCTTTGACCTGATTTTAATTTGCTGATGACAAATTCTTTCATGTCTCACAATTTCAGTCATGGTGTCAACGAAGGAGGAGGACATTGCTTGCGTTTTGGAGAAAAACAAAACAAAACAAAAGAAAAGGCCATTAAACCAGATCAGGGATGAAGAAGACGAATTTAATACATTGGTGTTTAAGACAAAACAGTCCATCGCAGCGCACTTCATTGTGCGACATCGATTGCGCGTACGCAGTCGTAAAAAGTGCGCTTTGCACGGACATGACCTGTGGGCGTCTGCTTCGACTCTAATCCGGTACGAGTGGACCTCCGCGGACTGACATACACCCGACTATACTGGAGCCTTAAGGACGACAACGGGTGGAGTGGCTCGAACACAATGACCAGTTCTGCTCCCGCCCACTTTGCCACAATGGTCCCGCTCACAGAGCGGATCACATACAAGTGAGAAGAAGCAACAAGACGACAGCTGAAATGAGTCGTACTCATCAATGGCAAAGCAGCTGGAGAGTCAACATCGGTCCACTGGACTCTTGTAGATGAACGAGCCATTTCTTCGATTTAAAACAATTCTGCAGGGACTGTTTTTAAACTGACACCAGCCGTATGTTGTTCCCCATCAGGGAATGCTTTGTCCTGATTTTAGAACATTAGTGTATGTGACAACCTACAGCCCTGCACAACACACAAATATGTTTTTGTTACTCTGACTTTGGATGAAACGCTGTTTAAAGAGCATTAGCTTTGGCACAGCAGGGGTCACTCTGTGACTCCTGTGTATTTTAAATAAGATCATTTTATTGAAATATCTCATCCGCTTTCCTGTCATCCTCCTTAAGGAACTTGTTTTGGTGCTTGCTGTTTTCTGCGTTACACACCTTTGGTTAAAGGTGTCAAACAAGATTCCTTGAAGATTACAAGAACAAAAAGTACAGGAGATGTTGATAAATTAAATGCTTTAATCCTAGAGGCAACTTGTCTGTCTTTGTCTTAGATATTGGAAAAGAAGGGGACATGGACATTCCCTGGATTAACCCTTAATCCTTCGTCTCCACCATTATCCCTGGTACGGCGCTGGTATTAGAGCAAGGCCTGGCGGCTCCTTCTTCAGTCCTCTTGGCCACTGATTCAGATTTCTTCCAGAGAATTAAAATATAAAAGAAAATTAGCTCAAAGAAGTGCTTGACAGATTACAGGACAGAGTCAATGGGAAATAAGGCACAAAGAGAGGAAACCACTTCAACAAGATGCAGAAGAGAAAAGAGGTTGTTGTAAGGGCAAAAGATTTGATCAAACATTTGATTACTTCCCTATTATCACCTAAAATGATCAATATTATACATTGACAAAAAGAACTTCTCAGATTACTATGTCAGCGAGGTTAAAATTTAAAGAAGATCTTCTGGGCACTGGTCTTTAATTGTTTGAAACATTTAACCAGATTCTAATATAAGAAACATTTTTAGGAATTTAGAACAATTCTCCATCTGCTGGTGTGAAAAACCAAACATGAAATTTAACCTGATTCTGAAAATATTGTGACCTAAACAGCCACACAACTGCGCTGTACAACAGTCCAACAGAATGTTAGCAGAACTGTTAAAAAAGTGCTCCTTAAATCATCATCTAGGGCTCTGGCTATTTTACTTTCATTTTTAGATGAGCTTAAAACATTGACCTGAGGAATCCTGAGTCTATTATTGGATCTTGATTCACCAGCAAGTAAACAAGTTGATGTATTCTGTAAAACTTCGGTAATAAAGGAACAAAAATAGCACCTGTGTTTCTTGGCTCCATGAGCCAAGAAAAACGGATTAAAAGAATAATTAGAATTAGAACTACAGAAATAGCATTTTCTGCGAAAATGTAATGTTAATACTTATTAAAGAAGAACTTGCTGAAAAAACAGCTGAAATTAACTAAAAACATGCAGAAATGTAGCTGAAATGAAAAAACAAGCCTAAATTAGCAGAAGAAAGCAGAAAGAACACATATTTACTGAATTAGGTTTAAATAAGCAAAAATAAGCACAAAAATAAGGTAATTAGCTAAAAAAACACTGAAATGAGCAGAAAACAGCTGAAAATTAGCAATAATTGCAGAAAGAAGCTTAAACTACCAGAAAGAAGTGGAAGGATCTGAAAAGAGAGAGAGAAAAGTGGAATTAGCTGAAAAAGCTAAAATTTGCATTAAACAGCTGAAATGGCAGAAAAAGCTGAAGCTAACAGAAATAATCTGAAAGGAGCATAACAAACTGAAATTAGCAGAAAGAAGTAGATTAGGCTGAAAGTAGCAGAAATTACCATGAAAAACTTGAATGTATCTGAACAGCTGAAATTAGCTGAAAAATGCTAAAGAGGTAGCTGAAAAGGTAGAACAAACTTAAATTAGCAGAAGAATTCAGAAAACACATATTTGCCCAATTAGGCTGAAGGATGCAGAAATGAGCACAAAACGTGGACATTATCTGAAAAAAGTTGAAATTTGAAATAAACAAATAAAGTAAAACAGCTGAAAAGTAGCTAAAAAGCAGAAAGATGCCTAAATTACAAGCAGGAAGTGGAGAGAGCACATTTTCATTAATTTAGGCTGAAAAAAGTTTAAATGAGTGCAAATAAAATGTGGAATTAGCTGAAAAGCCTAAAATGAGCATAAAAACAGGTAAATAGTAGCTGAAATAGCAGAAAAAGCTGAAACTTGCAACAATAAGCTGAAGAGCATAGCAAGCTGAAAGCAGCAAAATAAGTTAGAAGAAGCACAAACATGTTGTTGTTAGCAGAAAAAGTTGAAAGGAGCACAAACTAGCTGAAAAACAAAAACATCTGAAAGTAGCTGAAAAATGTGTAAATGTGCACAAGGAAGCTGAAAGTAGCCAAAGCAGAACAAAATGTGAAAGGAGCAGTAAAAGTTTGTAAACACATCTAAAGATTTGAAGGATGTAAAATGACATCAATTCATTTTCTCTGAGGAAAAAGTGGCAGAAAAGGCTAAATATTTAAAACAGCTAAAGTTGCACTAATACCAAAAGTCATATCAGGACTGTCTTGAAAGAGCTGGACATTTTTGATTTATGATTTTTGAAATAGATTGAAGAGTGTGGAACAAGAACTGCGCTGAAAATTATGGAAGAAAAATGGGTCATGGTGAATGCTTCATAAACATTCACACAATAATTTAATTTTTTTTCTTCTTTTTGTTTATTAAAATGTCGACTTACTCCCGTGTGAAGACAGTCTGACTGGAGTTGTTGCATTCCTGCTGCAGACGCTTGGTTCCATCGTTCCAGTTGTTCTTGCTGTGGTTTTTCTTCGACACAAACCAGAACAACCACTGTCTGATGAGCGTGTGCTGCTGAATGGACTGAGCGCACCAACACAGCATCAGTCGTTGGACTCTCGCTTCTCTCACGACTGTTAAACATTGTTCCTTCACTGATTGAAACCACGTCTGAGTTTGAATTCTCCTCCACGCTCATCATTTCACTTTATTGTTTCCTAACTATTCTTGTTTCTTCGTCATCGTGTGAACCCTGAAGCATTCACACTATGGTGATCCATTTTTCTTCCGTACATTTTTCAGTATCGTTCTCATTCCACATTTTTCTGCTATTTCAACAAATCATAAATCAAAATGTTCAGCTCTTTCAGAAGAGTGCTATGACTTTTGGTATTGATGCAACTTTAGCTGTTAAAAATATTTAGTCTCTTCTGCCATTTTTTTCTCATAGAAAATGAATTGATGTCATTTTACATCCTTTAAATCTTTAGGTGTGTTTACAACCTTTTACTGCGCCTTTCACATTTTGTTCTGCTTCAGCTGCCTTCAGCTTCCTTGTGCAAATTTAAACTTTTTTCAGCTACTTTCAGCTAATTTCAGCTGTTTTGTGCTCCTTTCAGATTCTTTCTTCTAACTACAACCTTTTTGTGCTTCTTCTAACTTGTTTCTGCTAATTTCCGCTTCTTATGCTCCTTTCAGCTTATTTTTGTATTTCTGCTATCTCAGATACTATTTAGCTGTTTTATAATAATTTAGCTTTTTCAGCTAATTCCACATTTTTTGCACACCTTTCAACATTTTTCAGCCTAATTCAGCCAAAATATACTTTCTCAGCATCCTTCTAGTAATTTAAGCTTATTTCTGCTTTTTAACGACTTTTCAGCTGTATTTTATTTTTCTAATTTCAGATTATTTTAGATAATTTCAACTGTTATGCTTCGTTCAGCCTAATTGGGTAAACTTGATCTTTCTGCTTTCTTCTGCTAATTTCAGCTTGTTCTTAATTTTCAAATTAGCTTTTTAGCATTTTTAGCCAATTTTGAGCTGCTTTCATATTAATGCAAGTTTTTTTTTTGTGGTAATTTCTGCTACTTTTAGCCTGATTAGCATCTTTCTGCTAAGTTCAGCTTGTGCTTCTATCAGCTAGTTTCAGCTTTTTCTGCTTTTTCAGCTACTGTTTTATTTGTTTTATTCTAATTTTAGCTTTTCCAGCTAATTACACATTTCTTTTTTGCTCATTACAACTCTTTCCTCTTCCTTCTGGCAGTTTAAACTTCTTTCTGTCTTTTCAGCTCTTCAGCTATATTTGGCTAATTTCAGCTTTTTTTTTTATTTTTTTTTTTTTTTAGCCAATTTCCTAAAATTTGTGCTAATTTCCGGTTATTTAAACCTAACTCAGTAAATAAGTGTTCTTTCTGTTTTCTTCTGCTAATTTGGGCTTGTTCTTCCATTTCAGCTACATTTCAGCATGTTTTAGCTAAGTTTAGCTGTTTTCAGCAAGTTCTTCAAAAAGTATTCACTCTGCATTTTCACAGGAAATGAATCTTCTCTAGTTTTCTTCATTACTCTGTTATTCTACCCTTTAATCTGACTCCTTTCTTGTTATTCAGTAAAACAACCAAAACGTTGTATTTTCTGCAGGTGGACCTCTCCCTCCTGCTCTCGTGTCCTTTACTGACTAACCCAGCTAACCAGGTGAACAAACATACACGATAAGGCCACATTTTTCAGGGTCACCCTCTTGACTTTTAATTCCATTCCTACTTTCACCATCCAGGCTCAGACTGAGTCCAAGTGAAACACTGCTACACTTCCTGCTCCTCAGCCAAGACATTTTCCTGCTTCACAAAAATCCATACGCTCGACAAAACCTGCTGCCTGCAGTCCCACGTATTGTTTGTACCGCGTTGTTGGAACAAAGTCTTTTCTTTGCTCGTCAAGCAGGTTTCCTTAGTCTTTCTTCAGCACAGTTTAGAAATTTTAATAATTAGCATAGATTACTTGTCGAATGAGGAGAAAATAATCAAACGGTGGTGCTTGTATTAGTAAATGAGGTTTACGAATAAATAAATGTTAGCTCCTCCCCCATAAAGTTGCCATCTTTACACCATTTTGGCCTAAATTTGTTGAGAAACCAATTATGTTCAATAAATAACATTCACTACGTGTGTTGTGACAAATCCTTTCCCATCTTGACCTCTGTAGAGACGACACATAATCCTCTGTTTTCACTGAAAACACGTTTTCAGTCTCAAAGGTGCAGCTGACAGCGGTGGCCGGTCCGAAGGTCTTAAAAAAACTGCAGCGAGAGGAGAGTTGGACCATTTGCCGACTAACTGTGACTTCAAACATCACTTCGAGTGGCCGAGAAGAAAGAATAAAACAAGCTAGAGATTCAAAGTTCACTTTAGTTATTGACTGCGATTCAGAGGACGCCCCTCAGAGGGGTGTACGGACTCTGGTTTAAAAAAGTGTAGTTATCATTAAGTACCTTGACAGCCACATAGATCATGTGTTGTTCATGGGAAGAGGGTGTAAAACACACATTGCATCCATGTGGTACTAAACATCAAAGGACTCACTGCAGCCACCGTCAGCGATAAGACTGAAGGTTTAACTTCTAATGATTTCATGGCGTCATCACTGAAGCAGGCAGGGCTCTTACTGATTAGCTACCGCTCTTTGTTTCCTGGCTGGACGTTTGGCTCAGCAGCATGTTGTGGGGGTCAGAGGGTCGCCACCCCCAGTTTGTAATAACCCCAACACTGCTGCCCTTGTTTCCATTATTAACACTTGAAGGTGTCAGGTTCCACTGCATCAGCTCGTGTGATGTCATCAATCCACTGGAGGGAGACTGATGGGTCGTGTTGCACAACTTGTGTAATTAAAAGGCTGAGTGCTAAAAATCAAAGAGCAGCTGATTTATGTTGACCGAGCTCGGAGCATGGAGGTAAAAATGATATACGGCTGCAGCTTCTGTTGGATCATAAAACCATTACAGCATGTCTGATTACAGCCGAGCGTCAGGCAGCACGTCACAAGTTCTTCAGATTTATCTGACAGCAAACCTCAAACGGAGCCGAGAACTAGAGAGAGAAGGCAGCGTGAACGCTGAGCTGAAATCTGCTGAGAAGATGACTTGTACAAGCTAAAAGGAGCCAAACACCGGCAAAAAACGCTAGACGAGCGTATCAAAAAGCTGGCTAAAGATTAAAAACAGCAAAACATTTAAAAGTGGCAAAGGGATATGCAAGCTACAAACAACCAAATGCTAGCTAAAAGCTAAAAATGGTTAGCAAAACATGAATTAAAAGCAGCTAAAGGTTAAGTAAAACATAAAAAATGGTGAAAAAAAATCGCTCAAAACTAAAATAAGCAGAAAGTTAGCTGAAAGCTAAATGAAATGAGCAGAATAGTAGCTGAGAGCTAAAAGTTACAAGAGGCTAGCTAAAATATTGAATAAGTTAGCAAAAGGTTAGCTAAAACATAAAAGTAGCAAAACAGTTACTAGAAGTTAAAAGTCGTAAAATACTGTACTAACTAAAAGTTAAAAGCAACTAAATGTTAACTAAAACATAACAAATGACAAAAAAAGGATCCCTAAAAGTTAAAATGAGCAGAATGGTAGCTTAAAGTTAAAAGTCACAAGATGCTACCTAAAAATATTAGCTAACATTAGCTAAATGTTAGCTAGAACATAAAAGTAGCAAAACAGTATAAAGTTCATGTTATAAAAGACTAACTAAAAGCTAAAAAATACAAACAGATAACTGAAAACACTAGCTAAATGTAGCTAAAGGCTAACTAAAAGTAGCAAAGGAGTAGGTAAAAGTTAAGAATAACAAAATGCTTGCTGAAAGCTAAGTAGCAAAACTAGCTACAATCTGTAAAATGTAAACGCATAAATGATAAAATGTTACAAGCTAAAATTAGCATGAGTTCGGCAAGGCCGAGCTCAATTTGTGGCACTGGCATGTAGTACTGACACTAACTGAAAACACTAGCTAACTGTAGCAAAAGGCTAACTTCTTTCTTTTATTTTTTTACTTTTTTTCTGTTTTTCTCTATCTCTATCACTCTGGAGTAGGTAAAAGTTAAGAATAACAAAATGCTTGCTGAAAGCTAAAAGTAGTGAAGCAAACAAGCTGTATAATGTAAAGTAACGCATAAATGATAAAATAATAAAAGCTAAATTTACCATAATTTCTAGCTAAAAGCTAAAATAAGCAGAATGATACATCTGAGTTCCAAAAGGATAGCTAAAACTAACAAAAGGGTGACCTAAAAAATAAAAGTACCAAATCAGTTAGAAGTTGAAAGTTGTAAAATACTTTGTAATTAAAGCTAAATGCAGCAACAGGAAAGCTAAAATTAGCAGAACAGTAAAAACTGAAAAAAATAGCTAAAAGAAGACAAAAAGATGCTGAATCTGATTTACAAGAGATTCATGCAGGAACTGCAGGGATTTGAATCCCATTTAAAATATTGTGAAAAAAAAAGAAGCATGCCTTGACAAGTATAAAAGTCACATGTTCATTGTTTTCATCTCAGTCTTCCAGTGAGACTCAGGGTGCAGGACTCACCTCAGGACCTCAGACCAGGTCCGCAGGTCAGGGTTCTCACGCGGGAGCTCCTGGTCCGGACCGTCCGAGCGGAGCAGGCGGACTGACCCGCTGCTGCTGCGCTGTTCCGAGCTGAGCAGAGGGAGGGCGGGCAGAGGCTGAACAGCCCCTCACCGCCCCGTGACGTCACGACCCATCACCACCGCCCGGACTCAGAGACACCTCTGGGACTCAGACTCACTCCTCCTGGGATTTTCTGATTAAGGCTCACGGGACAGATCCGATCCGTCAGGGTTGGTGGTGGATGGAAAAGGTGGAGGAGATGGTGATAAATGTGTATTTAATAATTATAGACCTATATCCTTGTTACCACAATTTTCAAAAATTCTAGAAAAGTTATTTGTTATAAGACTTGACCAATTATTGGTTAAAAACAATATTCTGAGTAACAGTCAATATGGATTTAGATCAAACAATTCAACGTCCATGGCTCTTATGGACTTGATGGAACAAGTTACAACAGCTGTGGATCAGAAACAACATTGCATAAGCATATTTGTTGATCTAAAAAAAGCATTTGACACCATTGATCATTCCATTTTACTTGATAAATTAGAAAAATATGGTATTAGAGGACCTGCATTACATTGGATATCCAGTTATCTGAAAGACAGAAAGCAGTTCGTTCAAATAGAAGATGTAAGATCTACCTTGAGCAATGTTTTATCTGGAGTTCCACAGGGATCTGTACTTGG
>JARVGQ010000610.1:11288462-11304004 GCA_031762355.1 Hypsolebias martinsi | reverse complement strand
AAAAAAAAAAAAAAAAAAAAAAAAAACCAAACAAAAAAAAAAAACGAACAGAGAATTATGTTTGACATTTTAATATTTCACATGATTTCATCATAATGATTGCAAACATTCATTATTCCTGTTATAATCAAACAAAACAGACTTTATTATTTATTTTGTTTTTCTTTCTTAAAAGAAAAAAGAAAAGAGTAAACGTTAGTCAGACCGTGTCTGACTCTGAGACCGAGAATGTGGAAACATCAGCCATCATTCAAGTTTAAAGTAACTTTCAAGAAAACAGTTCATGGTGAGTCTAGTAGACAACCCAAAGGTCAGAGGTCATAATCAGTGGGGGCACATCTTCATGCTACACACTCAAATTTAAAAGTATTGATTTGTATTTCAAATGTGTGTACGGGTACATAAAAATTACAGTGGGCTATAGTATGTACCCTGCTGGATTCATACGTTTTTGATTTTTAAAATGTATTTATTTTATTTTAACAAACAACGACCCTTGAAAATGAAAAGCTCAAACATTTGTTATTGGGCAGGGTCTAAGGTAGAAGGTGCTGAACAGTTAAACAAAGTAGGATTTGTCACCTGATTATTTTATGTAAAAAAAAAATGCATCATTGTTCTGTCTTTTTCATTCAGTTTGAACTGTAAAATGTGTCCAGCTGGTAAACCTTTCTTTTAATCTACAACATAGAAATAAAAGACAATGAAGAACTGAATTCTAGCTCCAGGCGTGAAAATACAAAACAAATAAACTACACTCCCACAGCTTCTCAGCTAGGTGAGTGTGCTGCTCACACATGCAGGTAAACGTGTAATATATTTAATTTGTGTTTATGAAATACCATAATAAAGCATTTCAAGGCAAACAAATTATGATTATTTCTGCTTTGTGTATCGTCACGGCTGCCACAGATCACTGGGAACGTGAAGCTTTTCCACACGGCTTGTCAGAAACAGACAGGTCTTCAGGCTCAGGTGTGACTCCTGAGTTGCTGTTCTTACTTTGTCTTGAAATGTTTTACAATACTGTATCTCATTCCACTCCTCTTTTTTGTTGTGCTACAAAACACTACTCTAATTAAAGACCTAGCAATCCTTGAAGGAATGCATATCATCGTCTTCTTTCAGAGATTTACAGAAAATGCAAGAAAATCTAGAAAAGAAAGCCTTTTTGGTCAAATCTACAAATTCTGTTATATTAATATTAGTTTTTTTTTAATCTAGCCTCACTTTCTAACCTCTGTGCCATGTTCCCCCTATATTAGATTAGATTAGATCTTGTGTGATCTCTTAGCAGTTCAAGACAATATTGTGTATGACTCTCAGAAACTATCACATCAAACTTTAGTTCACTATCATTAAAAGTGGCTGCGTTAGAGCCGGCCCTTTTGGGGGTTTGATGGTTGATTATTTATGGCAGCCATATTGATCCATATCAATTTCAAAAGTTTATCAGGTGAAGATGTCCACCCAATGTTTACTTTGGATTTTTATCAAAATCCTCCTTCTGGTTCATCAGATATTTTAACTGTACAGACAAACAAACACACACATATTTTTGCTGTGGCTAAACTGTATGAATCAAACCCTATCGCATCTACTGTGATGATTTAGTATGAGTACATGTACTCTACTCATATGCACCATTTCTTGTGATTGATCATTTATTTTATTAAACCTCTTAAATAGGGATACATATTATCAGCATGGTATCGGTATCAGATGATACTAGCCGTAAAGTTAAATATCAGACATCAGCCATTCCACCAAAATAACTCACCAATGTAAAAGGCACTGGTGTTTTTTTTAATATATATATATTACATATTTATATAGTGTTACATCGTTTTCATCCCCTTTTTTGGCATTTGCATTTGGTAGCAGGTCAAAATGACAAACACCATGCAGAATAATGTAGTAATTTAATTCAACAGAGAAAGCTATGAAGTCTCTGTAAGTAGGTCTAGGAAAAAAATATTGGTATTGGTATCGGTTATCGGCCAAATAAGTTTTAACATATCAGCATATCGGATATCAGCCAAAAATCCAACATTGTGCATATCTACTCTTAAATTAAACTTAAAGTCAGTCCCATGTTGAATTATTTATTTCACATTTATTGAGGAGATGCACATACCTGTAGGTGAAGCTAGGTCCTATAATTGAAACACATACTTGTAATCATGCTCACCTCTCAACATGATGGTAAATCTTTTTGCTTTCTTTAAATCAAACAAAGTGGTGCATCCACCAAACAGGCCCTGCAGAATGTGAACAGTCAGACCATGACCAGGCTTTTTGTGTGATAACTGGTTTAAGAAAACCAGATTTAATCAGAAATATTTGATGTTATGACAGTTTATGGTCACTTATGGTCTCAGTTGCATGGCTTCACTGGCAAAACAGTGAAACTTTGTTTATTTTTATTGTGTTCGCTCAACAGAGATTCAACAGAGATTCTGATTTGCTCACCATCCATCCATCCATCCATCCATCCATCCATCCATCCATCCATCCATCCATCCATCCACTTCTGCTTGTTCTGAAGTCAGGTCTAAGGGACAACAGCTTGAGCAGGGAGGTCCAGACAGTCGGACATGCCAAAAGCACCTCCCTAGGGAGGTGCCCATGCAGGGAGCATCCTTACCAGATGCCCGAACCACCTTACTATGATCGTAAAAGGAAAATAATTATTAATTTCATGGTACTTTTGCAGCTAATTTGCATCTAAAAGTCTGAAAGTAACCCACAACAGACTGACAAAATGTTAAAATATCCTCCAAATGAATAACTCCTGTGTTGAACATTCCTGACCAACACATTAGTCATAGCTAATATTACGCTCCTTTACTGAAGCATTTGAAGACTTTCACAGTTTGAAGATGATATAAGGAGTTTGTTACTCATCTTTGCCTCACTGTTGACAAATGTGTGAAAATCAACGGTAAAACTTTGGTTCAGAAAAAAGTTTGTTCACTTTTGCAATCCCAACTTGTCAAACTTCGCATGTCTGTTTTTCATGGGCTGCTTCATATTATCTGCACAGAGATCCTTGTCTCATTTAATTACTAAATAGTTGCTTTTTAAAACCCCACTGAGCCTTTTTCTGCAGGAAATTTAAAAAACACGGGGGGGGTGGGGGGGTGGACCATCACGATCAGTCTCTATTTCTCAAAACATCTGCATACAGATAAAGAGAACACACAGACAGGACGTGGCACAAGCACACACACATGCACAGTGGTCCATCAAGCTGCTCTCCATCTGTATATCCAAGGGTCTCATGTGACCTTCCTCCCAACAAGGCCAAGGGATATTCATACTGATTTATTCAAAGGGACGGTTCTTATTCAATTTTTTCCATATTCATAAGCGTGTTTCGCACCCCCGCTCTCGTTTTCCTTTTCAGCTTTAAATTAAAGGTACAGGAACGAGCCAGGCCTTTCATCATAGGGGCCGGGGTGGAGAGGGGGTGGGAGGAGAGCAAAGGCGTGCACGTCTATGTGTGTGTGTGTGTGTGTGTGGGGGGGGGGGGGGGTGGAGAGCGTGCTGTTCAAGGGAGGGGAATGCTGAGTCTCTCACTACTCTGTATTTATTAGCCCCCTCAAACTCCCCTCCCCTTTGCCTCCCCCAATACCACCACCCCGCCTCCTCCCTCAGCAACACCTGGCGAAAAATGATTCATTAATTCAAAAAGCAGCATTTTTGAAAGCCGTATTTCAAAGGCATCAACAGGACAGAGAGTGGAGTTGAGTGGGGCACTATGAGCCGGGAGAGCTCAGGAGGAGGAGGAGGAGGAGGAAGAGGAGAAGGCGAGGGCAGGAGGAGACAGAACCAAGGTGTTTGAAGGGGCAGAGTACACTTGAGTTCCTGTCACAGCAAAGCTCAAGCTGGGCAGCAGGGAGCTGAAGGTGTTGCATTATTTTTATTCTGCTTATTTTCTTTCATGTGCAAATACCAAAAAAAAAAAAAAAAAAAAAAAAACCTCCACAAACTTTATTAGACGCATCATAGACGGTGTGACACAAACTGTGGTTACGCAGCTCAATGCATTTATGGTTAATTAGGAAAAAACAAAACACTCAAACTAATCATGTGTTCAAAAAAAAAATCTGAAAATTCCCCAAAGTCACTGTGATGCATTCGCTGACAAATGTATTTGTACACACAGCCTCAAACACCAGCAGCAGGATCAAGTGTCGGCCACTCCCAGTCCGGCTGAATCTTTCATACGGCCACAGATGATGTGGTTAATTATAGATGGCAGGACAAGCCTGGATCCTTAGCCTCAATTAGACGGGGCCACGGGGTTACTGACCTGCACAACAACTGTCAGTGCCTATTACACACTACACATGGCCAGTGACAGTGAGAGGGTCCGGGGAGGTGGAGGGCAGGGCTGGGTTACAAGGCCTACTACTGTATTCTTTTCTCTCCCTGAGAAAGACACACACACAAATGCACTGATAAACACACATGTGAAATCAAAAGTTCAACAATGTTGAGCTGTTTAAAGCTCCATAATGTAAAAAGTTGTTGGGGTTTCTGTTGGGTTTAGTTTTTCTTCTTGGTTTTGTTTTACCTGTTGACCTCAGCTGGTTCTAATGTCAGTCAATGCATCTCGTCCTGTTTTGTGATTGATAAATTTCATCATCTTTACCTGTCCGTTAAGGTCTGTCTCCTTCCTCAAGGGACGAGCAGCCCAAACCTTTGTGAATTTGCTGACCACGAGTTTTGCAGTAAACTCCTCTTCCAAAACGGTCGCTCAAAAATACAACAGGCAAAAAAAATAAAAAGGCAGAGTGAAACCACGAGAAGGAGCAGAAAAACAACACGGGTACAAGTTTGACAGACGTACACTCTGTGAGGAACGTTGCTGCTGTCAACATTTGTGTCATTTCTTATTCATGAATCACAAGAACACAAAACCAGCATCCTGAACTTTCTCTCTCTCTCTCTTTTTTTTTTTTTTTTTTGATAGACAGAAAATCTGCCCAACATCATCTATGGCTGAAATAAAAACTGTAGACTCCTGAGGAAAAAGCTTTGTTGCAGCTGAACAATGATCAAGAGTACACGTCGTGTGCACAAACAGTTCCCTATATGTTGCTGGAAGTGCAACCAACTGCGTTTCCACGTTTAGTGGGTAAATACTTGAGGTTGCTGTTTATTCATTAGGGTGTCTGCACTGGATGAAGAGTCTGCTATGACAGGATCTTGGTGATGCGTTCATGTGCAAATGAAAAGCAAACTTAAGATTATAGACATCGTTGTACATGTTGCATTGTGGGAGGTTTGAACCAGTGGTGTAGTCTACGTGATACTCGGGTATACAGAGTATATCCACTAGAAAAGCTTAAGAATTTCAGTACACCCACTTAAAAGTGCCCAATGATGCATGACATATCATTAGGCACGTGTCATTGATACTACTGCAGTTAAACGCTTCCGTAACAATGCAGCGGTATGCGGTGCTTTGCTTTGATACTGTTTTATAAATTATACGCCATGTTTTATTACAAAGCCAACTGCTGTACAATGTTTGTTGGTCATTTATTCAAATACAGGTAGTCCTCGGGTTACGATGGTCTCGTCTTACGACATTTCGTAGTTACGTCGGCATCTCCCTTTTTCATGTTACCCGGTTATGTTCGGTTTTTATGTCAGTTTTACGACAATTTTACGACGCTAAACGTCGTAACGCGGCGGCACAGCGGCGGAAGGATACAGTTACGCGGTGCAGCGGAAGAATATGTACTGTACGGAGGAGGACGGCGTCGCTAGCATCCCTTGTAGGCCATTAGCCCTTCATTAGCCCTTCATTAACCCTTCATTATTGCTCCCAAAACACAAGGAGGACTCTTCTAATGCCAGTGCATCGAGGAAAAGGAAGGCCATCACATGGACTTACGTCGAAAGTCGGTTTACGCGCTTGGTAAAACAGGTATGTCATATGTATTTACGTACGTTCCGATTTACGTCAAATTCGGTTTACGCCGCCGCGTGAGAACAGATCTACGTCGTAAGTCGAGGACTACCTTTAGTGTGAATGCTTCATAAACATTCACACAATAAAAGACCCAGCATTCCTTGAAGCATTGCCCATGATTCTCAGCGTCTTTCAAACCTTTTAAGATACACAGCCAGCATGCGTTAAGGATTACTGTCAGCTACTACCACACCAAATTTTAGGTCAATATCTGTACAACTGACAGCCGTTTTCATTTTTTCAAAGAGCTGTTGCTTAGCATTTTGAATCAGTTCGACTCCAAACGTAGGTGCATGTTCAATGATTGCTTTCTGTAAGTTTTATTTGAATATGTTCAGTGGTTCATAAAATGTTTGAACAGGATAACACACACACACACGGGCTAAAACATTGTTGTCCACCTTTGTGCGTTGGCAGCAGGCCATCATTTCAAACATTTGTTCTCAAGATATTTTCTCATATTCAGTTTTGATTGTTCCGCAACATGAGACAAATTTTTAGGCAAAAAAAAAAAAAAAAGAAAAGTTGTTTCATTCTACGATTTAAAATTAAACAAAATAAATAAATAATCTGTATTGGAGGAAAGTTTTTTTTTTTTAGAGACCCATAGACAGGTGAATCCACACGTGCAACATAACATCTGAGTTCAGAGGTCAGGGTCACCTCTTCACTGGATCTCCTCTACAGGCTCAGAGGAGCAACGGACCCACCAGCTGTAATTAAGAACACTGAGGAGCTGTCGCAGCGGGGAGCTCCCCGAGGCAAAGCACAGCCTGCACCAGAGGCAACAAGGAGGAGGAGCTGAAGATGGAAGCTGCAGCTGAGAGAAACCTGAAGGTTAGAAGAGGTGCGGCAGGCTGAGGTCTCCACCTTATCAAGCCTGGGTGAGCAAACGTCGTTCGACAACTTCAGTCCTCAGCTGAGCCTGATTTCAGCTGCTTTTTGGAACAATTAAAGCCACTTGTGTCTGTTGTGCGTTCATAAACATGAAGATTGTCTGTATTTATCACCGATGATGAATTCAATGACCAAAAAAAAAAAAACATCCGCCGCTTTAGGAGAAAGTAGAGCTGCCACCGATAATTGACATTAGATATGAATAAATTAAATATAACAATGCTTTACAACTGCTGAACTAAAATTTTGTGGGTATTAGCTGGTAGCTATTTACTACATATACTCAGACAGATAGAAAGAAATATAATGAATAAAAGAGAGAGATGGAAATAAAATTACAAATAAAATATATATATAAACAATAAACATCAAAGTTCATGCACAGTAATCCAGGTAAAAAATTCTAACAAAGTTAAGTCAGGACTTAACTTTTTGGATTTTTTTACTTGGATTATTGCGCATGAACTTTGATGTTTTGAACCACTTTGGCTACGGCTGCCTCAGAGATGTCAATGGGGAGAGGGTGGGCCCAACAAACCATCTTATCACCAGCAAACTGGTTGGACCACTATGAGTGTGTGCTGCTTTTAGGACTGAGTTTGTTGTGGCTCATCGGACTGATGAAGTCCTTTGGATGAAGGACGAAATGTTTCAACAAAAATAAACCATCCAGAGGAGCTGACTTAACTTTGATGAACATCCATCCATTATCTGTTACCTGCTTCTTCCACTCTCTCACTCACACCTAGGAACAATTTAGAGTCACCAATCAGTCTAACATGCATGTTTTTGGTCTGTGGGAGGAAACTCATGCATACATGGAGAGAACATGCAAACTCCACCCAAAATGGCCCCCAGACCGGGATTTGAACCGGCAACCTTCTCGCTGAGAGGCAGCAGCTCTACCAGTTGCACCACCGTGCGCATGTAGGTCCTGTTGGACTTAAACTTTGACTTTTTAAACTGAAGATTATTTATGTTGGAATCACAGGGCTGCACTTCAGAATGGCCAGAATATCTCTTTAGGACATTCTGCATTACATGCTGTTGTTGGTGTGCGTGTCACAAAGGGTTGTTATTTGTTGTAGTTACAGTTTCTGCAGCCAATTGAACCTATAAGTGCATAAAATGTCCCATATCTTCATTTCGTTGATGCATATTCATTGTGCTTACAGTTAATATATATCCGAGCAGCATTCTGCATGTTATAGGCTAATGGTTGATTCAGGCAGGTGTCATTTAGGAGGAAATGCCTAGATGTGTTGTTAGAACAGTTTTTTAAATTTACTTTTGTAATCACTGATTACTGTTACTTTTGTGAGGTTTTTCATGCCAAAGACTACAAAAAGAAGCTGTTCTAGTTATTTAATAAAGGTCTGGAAACATGTTAAGTTGTTTTGTTTGCTTGTTTTGTTTTTAAGAAGAGAGTAGTATTGGGTCAGGAGCAGTAGTTCATGGAAGACAAGAAAAGGAAAAAAGACGACAAAAGGAAAAGAGAAGCCTCTCAGAAGGTGAGCTTGGTTATCTTTTGCTCATTGACCTAAAATGCACTCAGAATAAATTACTTTTGTAAAGAGACCAGTAAAGCACAGTAAAGTGTTTCCTCAAAAAAAAACAAGTGCACATATGCTGACCAGCTGACAAGTTACCAGCTGAGTCACTGATATCAGTAATAACAGTGAACACAAACACTTACCGGTATGTTCAGCAATTATTTTAATACTTTTTGAGCTGATGCATTTTTAGTTTAAATGCAGTAAATGGACCTACATTGTGCTGTTTGCTTTCTGCTTTTTTAACTGATTAGTTGATTGTACTGTTTAACCTGTATCTAATATTACGAGCAGTTTGTTTTGTTGAGGTGTTAAGGTGAAGTTGGTCACTTATGGTAAACTTTCTTGACCAATTGCTACTGCAACCACTGGCAAGCAGCAGTCTGCATAATTGAATGATAATGTTTACTTTTTTAAGTGAGAGGTTTGACTCTGTCTTAGTTGTTAACCTCATAATGGAGGAACTTTTCTTGCCAAACCTTGTTTAATTGTTGTTCTTATTGCAGTAACATTAGTTTTAAGGTGGCACAATTCACCAAATTTATTTTAACCTTTCTTATCTGTTGCCTAACTTAAATATTAATACGTGTTGAGTAAGGTATATAATCAGATTTGTCTGTATGAAACTTGCCTCAGATTATTGCTTTAAATAATTTAGAAATCTTTTGTCTTTTCGTCTTAGGTTACAGAGCAAAAGAACAAAGGTAAGCAGAAAATTTATGTGCTTATGATTTTAGATTATATTGGGCATTTACTAAATATCTGTCGAACCCTTTAGTAATGTCCAAATGTATTGTGGATAACATTACAATCTTATGTTTGTTAACAGTCGATGTTTGTTTTTAGTTCAGTTTTTGACACGTTTTTTTGTAAAGATTAGATGGTGTATTTTTTCCTGAATTAATTTATACAGAAGAATTTGGTTAGATAGCTCTATGTACAGCCAGTCCAACAGATTCTCAAGGGCCTTGTTAACCTCATCTGGTTTAAGTCAAGTCATCTTTATTTATAGAGCACAGTTAAAACAGATAAACTGCTATCAAGGTGTTTAGATGATACTGATGACAGAAAAGAAAGTGAGGAGGCAAGAAGAAAATGTTTATCACAATTTACAGTCACCACAGTATTACAGAGTAAGATTACACATAGCAAGTTTTACCAATATTGTGTAGCTCTGATTCAAATAAACAAGTTCCACACAGTCAGCTGAGCACCAAACAGAATATCAAGTTTACTGATGGTTCTGTAAACTCACATGCATTCAGTCACCTAATCTGTGTAGTCAGACATAATTTTCCGTAGATTCACTCAAGTTGCAAATGGTAGACATTTGTTTGTATATATTTTGATAAGCTTTACAGTGCTACCTTAAATATGCCATTTAAAAGAAGTAAAGGAGAATAAAATGATTCTGAAGACGCTTTGAGCCTTGAAATTTCCCATGGCTCACATTTTCCCTACACAACCCAGGTGAGATTGAAGTGGCAGCTTTGCTATTCCTATAAAGTCACGCCAGGTAATGAGGCTGCTCTTCAGTAGCACTGAGAGCAGATTAAGGGTCAGACTTTAAATAAATGTGGAGTGAGAAATCAGATCTATACGGAGAGTACATCTGATTTGGTCTTGGCAGTCTGTGGTTCAGTCACCCAGGGTTCATGTTGGAGCCAAGTCTCAAGATGAACAAAAACTGTCATTTTAAGTTATTCTTAGTGAAATTATGTTTCCTGTAATCTTTACAACAATTCCTCTTTCTGCATTGCTTTTCTTCCAGTGCCAGACTTGACAAAGCCAACTTCTGCTCAGTCTCCTGCCTCTCAGAGCAGCTCTGCCTCCCCCAGCCGTGGACCCACCCCTACTGCCTCTCCATCTCCAGCGACCTCAGGCCCTGGCAGTGCTGCCACCCCGTCTCAGGGCGGCAACAATGCTAAGCGCCTGGCAGCGGCCAACGGACAGCCCACCTCCACCACCAGTTCTTTCTCTACTGGCGGACCTAGTGCTGCTGGGAACGGCGGTACAAGCAGTGGAGGCGGAACTCAGGCGCCTCAGCAGCCGTCACGCTACATGCCGAGAGAGGTGCCACCACGATTTCGCTGCCAGCAGGACCATAAAGTGCTACTAAAGAGAGGTCAGCCCCCACTGTCCTCCATGCTGCTGGTAGGAGGAGGAGGAGGAGGGGATGGCTCGAGCTTAAACGTGGCTGCTGTTTCAGGTGAACATCTGTATGGTGTGTAACATTAGTAGTAGTGGTTTGGTGGCAAACATTTTAAGGTGAAAATTACAAAGTGCTGATTTTGTTTCTCTTGTACCGATCATTTAAATAAATGATCTCTGATTTGGTATTTACAGAATGGTGATCCTGTTTCACTTCATTCCATGTGCTTTGTACCTTTTTTTGACGTAATTTCTTCTGTATGCTTTTTCTATTTTAATCATTCAAATGTAAAAACACAGAGTTCATTCAGGAGCTAGGTTTTATTTTTGATTTTTCTAACTTTTCTTACACGTTATTCAACTTTATACTTGCACAATTTTCCCCCCAAACCAAAAAAACAAAATCAAACATTTTTTAAATCTATTTCACCCGACTTGTTCTATTTTTGACTTCTCATGCTACTCTGAGCTTTTACTTGAATTTTATTGCTTTTAACTAGTGTTTTCTGTTTTTGATTTTTAGTTTGCTTCATTTAGACAGTTTACATTTTGCTACTTGTAGGCAAAGTTGTGCTGCTTTTAGCTTTAATCAAGCAGTTTGATACTTGCACATTTTAGCTATCATTTTGCCACTTTTGACTAGTGTTTTGCTACTTTTAGCTTTAAGCTAGTGTTTTATTTATAAGCTAGTGTTTAATTTATAGCTTTAACAACTCTTGTTTCGTCTTTGGCTAATTTATTTAACATCATTTAGCACTCAGCTGTCAGAATTATCACAGAAAATGCAACTTTTTTTGGTTTATTCATTCTTGTCACCTCTGTTTTTTACCGTAGATTCCGGTATGGCTGCATCTTCAGTGGGTCTCACCTCATCAGCTGCTGCTTCTACAACTAATCCTAATTATGCAAATTCCATGTGGGGGCCAGGCTCGGGCAGCCAGGCCACCTCTCAAGGCAGGGAGAAGGTCATTGTTGATGGCAATGATCTGGACGAGTGGCCGAGTATACCTGGCAGTGACGGAGGGAACAGCGGCAACAACGGAATGCCTGTGAATAGCATCAGTGCCTCTGGCAACCGGTCTTCACCCACTTCATCTTTCTGTTTGCCCAATGAATGTATGCAGACGTCCAACAGTGTGGCGTGGGGAACGACTGCCTCCCAGGCTCATCTTGGAGGAAGTACTGCAGTAGCCACTGCTGGGTCTCTGCTACAACAGCCTTCCTCACTTTCCAAAGCCTCCACTGTGCCAGGGATTCATGATGCCAGTGGCCCTATTGATAGTAGCAGTGGGATTCCAGGTGCCAACTTCAGTCCAAATGCCAACCCTTCAGCCTGGCCTGCCCTGGTGCAGCAGGATGACCCCAATGCTGCAGGGGAAGAAGGTCTGACTTCCTTTAATCACCAGGGATCTGGGGGGTCTGCCATCAGTTCTGCTTCCTTGGGGCTGGGAGGCGAGGCTGCCGGGGTGCTTGGCAACCACCCATCTATATCTGTGAATCAGTCAAACGCCCATCAGCACCAACTTCACCAAATGCAATCCAGAGACGTGGGAGGAGGGAAATGGGACAATGAATCAGCGGGACCAAAAATTGCAGGGGGGGGAGTGATTGGGGGAGGAATGGACCATGGTGTGGGAAGAAGTGGGATAAGTGCAGGAGACTCTAACCTTGCCACCTCATGGAGAGGCCAGCCTTCTGTCCCTGCTGCTTATTCCAAAACAGGTGCATCAAGGATGGATGGATGGGAAGGTGGAGGAAATGGGGGTTTGTCAACTCCAGAGCGGGACAAAGAGACTTCAGGTTGGGGATATCAAAGTTCCACAAGTGGAGTTAATGCTTGGGGCAGTGCTGAAAAGGGGGGAAATGATGGTCAAGTCTCCGGGGCATCTCAGGGAGGGTGGGGGTTATCAGGAGCTGGAGGTGATAAAACAGTTTGTGGACGTGACTGGAGTGAGAGCTCTGCTGGGACTGGAGCAAATTCAGGAGGTGACGAAATGGGGACCTGCAGTAGTAATAGCAGCAGCAGTGGAGGAAGTACAGCAGGCATCCCCCCTGCCACTTCCTCCTCCTCTTCAACAGCCACCACAACAACCAGAGCCTGGGACAATCAGAAGGGAGAAGGTGAAACAAAAGAATGGGACGATGGCTTAGTGGGACAGGGAGCACATGGAGGGTCTTCATCTAGTGGTGGAAATTCCAGGAGTGAGAGTGGGTTTAATAATAATAACCGTCTTCGCCGAACGGCACCTACAGCTGAAGCTGCCTTACAGAGTCTACTTAATCGGTCTGATCTAGACCCTCGAGTCCTGTCCAACTCAGGCTGGGGCCAAACACAAATCCGACAAAACACCGCCTGGGACGTTGATGACCTTGCAGGACACAACAAAGTTGGACCGTCATCAGCGCCATCAAAACACTCAACTTCTCTTAGTAGGCCTACTCAGTATTTTAGTGGCCCCAGAACCATAAGCACTGATCCTATGGGTCCAGGGGTCAGTCCCTCCCTGCTTACTTCTACTGGGTCTTCTGGAGAAGGCTGGGAGAACAGTAGCAGCAACAGCAGCAGTAGTGGAGCCTCTTTGTCTGGGAGAGGGCCACCACCTACATGCACCAACATGAATCTTGGTGTCTCACAATCTGGACCAGTGACCACAACTGCTCCTGGTATGGGGTCAGGGATAATACCTGGGCCTAGCCAGCAGGCAAATGCCACAGGCTGGACTGGAGGCAGGGATGACCTTGAGGCCAAGAGTTGGGGGAACGAGGAATGGAAAGGCAATAATAGGGGAGAAAAGGGAGGTGGATGGGGTGATACTGGGAAGCAAAGTGACTCGGTTCATGGAGGCTGGGGAGAAAATCAGCAGGAAAAAGGGGCAGGAGGCTGGAAGGAAATGGGAGGGAATGGTGAAGGAAGTGGGTGGGGAGCAGAACAGAAGGTTGGCACAGGTAAAAACTGGTTAGAGCAAGAGTCCAAATCGAGTAGCAAGGGTGGGGCTTGGGATGACAACAAAAGAAATGGACGACACTCAGGTGGGGATTCAGGTGTAGGTGTTTGGGGGAGCTGGGATGACAATGCACCTCGGAGAAACTGGGGAACGGGGGGTACTGGGGGAGGAGGAGTTGATAGGGTTGGAGGCACAGGGTCCAAACCTCATCAGAGTTGGAGTGGAGGAAGCAAAATGCACCAGATGCCAAACAGCCAGTCGGTCTCCATTTCAGGGCCACAGGCACAACTGCAACAGCAACAATCACAGCCCCGCAATCAGCATCCACAGCTGCAGCAATCGTTGGACCAAGGGGCTATGCAAGGGGCCGCTGGGAGGAAGCTCATCTCTCAAGCCCAGACACAGAACCAAAGCTCAGGCTGGACCTCAGGACCTATACCCGGTGCTTCCGGAGGAGGTGGCAGTGGATCTGAACCAAGCGGCTGGGAGGAACCCTCACCACAGTCTATAAGCAGAAAGAGTGAGATAGATGATGGAACATCAGCATGGGGAGACCCAACTCATTACAATTACAAACCAGTCAACCTGTGGGATAAAAGCAGTGGACCTACTGGCCAGCAGTCACATAGTCAAGGTCAGCCCCAGCAGCAGCAGCAACAAAGGCCTCCAGTGCAGCAGCAACCCAGCAGGCAGGCCGCAGGACTTGGTGGTAACAGAGACTTCAACACTGCTCAAACATCTACAAAACCTTCTGGTATGGGTAAGGAATTATGTTTATGAATTTGGTTATAATTTGATTTTTGCAAAGAAGAGAAACGTTTAGTTTTTCATAAATTGTATAAAAGTGTCTGAAATGTGAGACTGTAGAAGTCACAAAAAGCAGAGACTTATACATCACATGTGTTATATGAAGTGGCTTGGAGCGAGCATGATTTGTTTCCTCTGTTGTTGTGGTCCACATGCACTAATTCTGACTCAAATGTTTGAAAGACCAGTTCATGCCAAGGCTCAGTTTGTCCATGTCTGTGTGCAGATCCATCAGGCTGGGGGAGCACTTCCCCAACAAGTCCAACAGTAGACAATGGCACAGCCACCTGGGGCAAACCAAGTGAAGCCCCCACTGGCTGGGGAGACGTCGATGATGGTGGAGGGAAGACCACATGCTGGGGAAATCCTCTGCTGAACTCAGCCAGATCTGGTCAGAAAGTGAACTGAAAAATACAGCTAAATATTTAAAAAATGGCAGAAAATTAGTTTGAAGGAAATTACTTTAAAACAGAAGTTTATCTTTCTAATAATTAAAACAATTATAAAAGTGTGAACGTTTATGAAGCATCACTCCATTGTGATCCATTTTTCTTCTGTGTAATTTTTGGCATGATTCTCGTCCTGCACTATTTCAACAAATCATATGGCAAAACATTCAGCTCTTTCAGGACAATCCTGCTGTGACTTTTGAAATTGGTGCAACTTTTAGCTTTTTGAAATATTTAGCCTTTTCTGCCACTTTTTCTTTTCCAGAAAATGAGTTGAGCTCATTTTACCTCCTTCAGGTCTTTAGATGTGTTTACAACCTTTTACTGCTCCTTTCACATTTTGTTCTACTTCAGCTTCTTTCGGCTTCCTTGTGCAAACTTTTTCAGCTACTTTCAGCTGTTTTTCTCAGCTGTGTTGTGCGCTCCGTTCTGATTCTTTCTGCTAACTACAACTTTTCTGTGTTTCTTCTAACTTCTTTTTGCTAAATTCAACTTGTTACGCTCCTTTCAGCTTATTTCTGCAAGTTTAATTTTTTTTCTGCTATTTCGGCTTCTATATAGCTGTTTTATGCTAACTTAAGCTTATTCAGCTAATTCCACATTTTTTGCACTCATTTAAACTTTTTTCAGCCTAATTCATTAAAAATGTGTGCTCTCCACTTCTGGTAATTTCAGCTTCTTTCTGATTTTAAGCTACTTTTCAGCTGTTTTTTGTTGTCTTTTTTTTTGGGGGGGGGGGGGGGGTTGGGAA
>JARVGQ010000610.1:11255318-11266279 GCA_031762355.1 Hypsolebias martinsi | reverse complement strand
AGGGCCTTCTCCTACTCCGCTCCTGTTTCCTGGAATATCTTGCAAAAAGATCTGAAGCTCTCGACCTTGACCTCTCTAAGAGATTTTAAACATCTGTTAAGTTCCTGGCAAAGACTAACACAGACATGTTGCTATTTTTTCCTGTTTTCTACAAGTACATCACTTTATAATGTAGCAGTTTTAGTTTTGTTTTTTAAATTGTTTCTTCTATTTACTTTTTGTTTTATATTGTTTTTATATGATCATCTATTGATGTCTGTATCTATTCTGTGTTCTGTTTAAAACAGGTCTCTCTTGTAAATGAGTCCTCGAGGCTCAATGAGACTAACCTGTATAAACAAAGATTGAATGAAAAAAAAAAAAAATCACCCTATAAAATCTTCCAGATTCGATAGTGGATGTTGGAATGTGTACATTGGGCTCTTGACTGGAGGAGGATGGAGGTTTGGTCACTTCACTGAACCACTGATTCACATTAGGCAGCATTACTCTGTATGAATGCTGCTTTAGTACTAAAAGAAAAGAAAGTGTTGTAAGCTGGTCCAGATGACACGATTTAATCTTTTTTGCTGCTTTAGTACTGTTTCTCTTTATTCTTTGTCTTCTCTACCATATCGTTTTGGACATCAAATTAATTCTGTTCTGCATAATTTCTTATACTACATTTAGCTTTTAGCTGTCATTTTATTTCTATTAGCTATGTTTTGTCACTTTCAGCTTTTAGATAGGGTTTTGCTCATAATTTTTGTAGCGAGTGCTTTATTCCTTTCATCTTTAAGCTAGCATTTTGTTACTTTTACCTTTTTAGCTAGTGTTTTCTCCTGTGTTTTGCTCTCTTTTAAGCTAGTGTTTTGCTCCTATTTAGCTAGTATTTTGTGCCTCTTTTAGCTAGTGTTTTGGCTTCTTTTTAGCTATTGTTTTGCTCTCTTTTTAGCTAGTCTTTTGTGCCTTTTTTGGCTAGTGTTTTGCCTTCTTTTTAGCTATTGTTTTGCTCCCTTTTTAGCTAGTATTTTGTGCCTTTCTAGCTAGTGTTTTGCCTTTTTTTAGCTACTGTTTTGCTCTCTTTAGTATTTTGCTCCCATTTTGGATAGTGTTTTGCTCTCTTTAGCTATTGTTTTGCTCTCTTTTAAACTAGTGTATTGCTCTCTTTTAAGCTAGTGTCTTGCTCTCTTTTTAGCTAGTGTTTTGCTCTCTTTAAAACTAGTGTCTTGCTCTCTTTAAAACTAGTGTCTTGCTCTCTTTAAAACTAGTGTTTTGCTCTCTTTAAAACTAGTGTTTTGCTCTCTTTTTAGCTAGTGTTTTGCTCTCTTTTTTAGCTGTTGTTTTGCTCTCTTTTAGCTATTTTTTGCTCTCTTTTAATCTAGTGTTTTGCTTCTTTTTAAGCTAGCTTTATGCTACTTTCACCTAGCATTTGGCTGCTCATAGTTGACATTTTACTTCCTCCAGCTTTGTTTTTCACATTTTAACTTTTAGCTAATGTTTTGAATCAGTTAGCTTTAACCCACTTATACTTTGTAGATTTTTCAGTCATCCAGCGCCCAACAAGCCTAGTATTTTCACAGAAAATATAATTTCTCTCGTTTAACTTTGCCTTCCATTTCCTCTCTCCTATCGCTCTGGCGTGTGGTTTTCTTTTCTTTCATGACACAGCAGTCTGCAGGGCTCATAGTTTTTTGTAAGTCTGCATCTTTGCACCACAGTGTCCTTTTCCTGTATTGATTACAGCTGATTGATGAGAGCTTTGTGCACGTTTGTGTGTGTGTTTAACTCTTCAGTAAGTTGAAACGCTCAGGAGAAATGGAGCTACGCGTGGGGAACAAATACCGCCTCGGTAGGAAGATAGGGAGTGGATCCTTTGGAGACATTTACCTCGGTGAGAAGAACAAGGCTTTTTAAACGTACTGAATGAACAGCAACATGTTTCTTTCTGCTGCACCTCTCTCATCTTTTTCTCCCATCAGGTTCAAACATCACTACAGGAGAGGAAGTTGCCATCAAACTGGAATGTGTCAAGACCAAGCATCCACAGCTCCACATCGAGAGCAAATTCTACAAAATGATGCAGGGTGGACGTAAGACACACAGAGAGGTGTACACACCCTGTAACTGTGCCAGATTTAAACCACGCAGGCCAGGGGTGGGCAACATTTTGTTTCCAGAGTGCCAAGTCAAGTTATTTAAATCAATCAAAGGGCTGTATATTGAACTGGAAATGAAAATTTTGTCAAGACAGCTAATCTAAGAGACATTTCCAGGTTTTTTTTCTTGTTGTAGCGTAGTCAGCACGCTTGTTGAAAATATGCTTCCCCAATACCCTGTAGAAATATATGACATACTTTCACTAAACTCTTGTGCAACATATTTCTTAGCTTAAAATATGCTACAAATGTTATGTTTGATTTTTTTTTTTTTTTTTTTTTGTCTTGAAGGTTCAGTCTAGTTCTGGAAACACAAAAACTTACCAGAAAAAAAAAATCGGCCCATCTTAATCCAAAAGTTTTACATGTATTTGATGTTTAATTTAGATCTTCATTAATGAAATGCAGGTTTTCATCAGCTTGTTCATTTTAAATGTTTTAATCAGGGATATTGAGGGGCCTAAACGGAGATTGTTCATGGTCTACTTTTGGCCCTGGGGCCATATATTGCTCATGTTATTGTAATAATAATAATAATAATAAGTGCTATGTGTTGTCATCATTGTATTTTCCCAAACAATGGTGCAATTAGTTCTCTGCAGTTAACCCATCACATCTGAGATACACCCAGGTGGAGCAGTAGCCAGCTATATACGGTATTTTCCAGCCTATATCTTGCACCTTTTTGCCTAATTTCCATAGCCTGCGACTTATACGCCCAAGCGACTTATTTATGATTTTTTTCCCCCATATTTATAAACCAATTTTTGGCTGCGATATGACCGTTTTCATTCATTCTGACATTGAAAATATTAAACACTACCATTTTCAGCTGCTAGATGGCATTCATAGTATGGCATGCCATTAAATCATGTAATAGGTAAAAGTGGCGATTAATGACACAATCAGCTTGCCATAGCCTGCTACCTTTGTCAAGCTCGCCTGGAGCAACCGTCAAATCAGCTTCATTACACTGCACCGCCCCGGCGAAATACAGCTGATTTGACCGTTGAAGTGCATTTATTAAGTAAAAGTTCAACTGAGACGCACCTCTTACTGTAATGTCGATCTAACAAATAATTGTTTTAGGTGCTTATCCTGTTAAATTTAGAAGAAATGTGCAGCGTTCCTCCTTTCTGATTTCCACCCTCTGCGCGCTCCCGGAGCACCGAGGCAGTGAATACTTTTGAAATGCAGCTGATTTGACCATGAAAGTGCATTTATTAAGTAAAAGTTCAACTGAGACTACCTTAACTATAAAGTCGAGCAAACATAATTGTTTTAAAGTGTTAATTTTGTTAAATTCTTGTTAAAGTCCTCCCGTCCACGCTACCGCAGCCGCCATTTGTCAGACAATCAATTTTTGGCACAACACAGGCCCACATTTCTGGGTTGTCAGCGGTGATGCATAACAAACGCAACGCGTCAGGTGTGACTTACATGGCAAATTGAACTATTTATGGATTTTTCCAAATTATTAGACATTTTTGGACTGATACGACTTATAGGCCAGAAAATATGGTATGTGCCCGAGGAGCAAATAGGGATTAGGTGTCTTGCTCATAGACACCATGATATGTGGGAACGGCTGGGTTGAACCTGGGACTTTCGTGTCCAGAGTCGGCTGCCCTTCATTTACCACATCTTGGCCCTGTGATGCAAACTGGTTGTTGTTCATAAACACACTCGCAGGCTGAGGGTATAACACTTATAAAATAACACATAAGCTAACAAGACCCCATGACTTAGACATGGATGGAGTGTGAGCTGTTTGGTTTCAACCCTAAGCACAAGGTTATGCTCAACATGATGTTGCCAGATCTCATTCAATTTGTTAACTCTACAAGTTTGTGTTAGAAACCATTCTCATCTACGGTGATGTCAAATTTTAACTTAATATGTGTGAAAATGACTAAGTTATAGATATTTTTGTGTTGGCCATTGAGTAGTTATGTTAATAGTTTATCATGGTGTTGTCTGTGCTCCATGTGGCAATAATGAATCCAGTGGTGATGACTCCTGTTTCCTTGTTTCTTTTCCTCCCACCCCTCAGTGGGAATCCCACTTATTAAGTGGTGTGGTGCAGAAGGAGACTACAACGTGATGGTGATGGAGCTGCTGGGCCCCAGTCTGGAGGACTTGTTCAACTTCTGTTCACGCAAGTTCAGTTTGAAAACGGTCCTGCTGCTGGCCGATCAGATGGTAAAACTATAAACACTTCACAATAACAGTAGTTTCACTTATTTTATTTTTTCAAAGTTTTCAAGAACCTGCATCTGTAAAAGCTTCAGCAATCTTGAGCTGTAACAGTATTTTAATTTCACAAAGACTTCATTTGTATTCATGAATTTTGGTTGTGAAATTGAAGTCCATTGGCCAGGTTTTAATGTTTTAATGTTATTTAAATGTAACCTCAAGTGTACAAGGACCCCACTCACCCAGCACACACACTTTTTGTCCCGCTCCCCTCAGGCAGAAGGTTGCGGAGCATTAACCACTAGACTGAGGAACAGCTTCTACCCTGAGGCTGCTAGACTTGTAAAGCCCTAACCAGGATAATCACTGTAATGCCACTTTAACTTGTGATATGTGACTTATCTGTGCTGCTGATATCATGCTGCTGATTATTCATGCTGCTGATTATCTCAAGCTGCTGTATTCATTCATACCTATGTGCTCACCACAGACTCATGTTCATGCTGCTGTTGTTACGCCATATTGTTTTACATTATTAGTGTTTAGCGTGTATCTTAGATTCTTGTTTATACTTTATATTTTGCTATTTTTGGGTGTAACTGGGACCCTGTGCACACAATTTTCTTCCATCTCATACCACATGAGATGGCACCGACAATAAAGTTGACTTGAACTTGAACTTGAACAAAAACATTGGATAGATCCCACTGTGTCATTAGTTATGAAACATAAACGATGACGAAATGGAATATCAGTGTGTGAAAAACTAAGTCTATGATCCAGCAGATTGTAGATCCTCCTTTAGCAGCAGAGAGTTGAAGTGGACGTTTTGTCTGACTTTATCAGTTTCTCACATGGTTGTGGAAGAATTTTGGCCCACTCTTTTTTTTACATTGTTGCTTCAGTTCATTAAATTGTGCAGACTTTTATTTCCACTGGTTTTCTTACCAGAAACAGGTGAAATTGTAAATGGACTGTACGTATAAAGCGCCTTTCTTTCTAATCAATGTACTCAAAGCTCTTTACAACACAGTCTGTGCTCTCATTTACCTCCACCAGCACATTCATACATCACTCTACTAGATCTCTACAAAGATGATTGAACAAATCATTCTACTCATCAGTGCTTTTAGATCACATTCATGCACCGATGGGACACACATCAGAGGCAATGAGGAGTTCAGTGTCTTGCCCAGGGACACTTCAACATGTGACTGCATAGTGGTGGAATCGAACCCCCAACTCTCCCATTGGAGGACGACTGTTCTAACCACTCAGCCACAGCTGGCCCTAATGCCCCCCTCTGGACTGGGGGTCTTGGTGGGGAGACTTTGTCTCAGGTGGAGGTCAAGTGTGATGATGAAGCAGGAGATGGACTGACGGATTGGGGCCTCATCCTCAGTAATGAGGGCATTGCATCAGTCAGTCATGGTGAAGAAAGAGTTGAGTCAAAATGCAAAGCTCTCAGTTTGATGGTCAATCCAAGTTTCGACCCTCACTATGGTCAAGAGGCTTGGATCATGACTGAACGAGATCCTATGGGTACAAGCGTCAAAATGGCCTTCCTTCGCAAGGTGGTCAGGCTCAGCCTTAGATAGGATGAGGAGCTCGGTCATCCGGAGGGAGCTCAGCATAGAGCCGCTGCTCCTCGGCAACGAAAGGTGTTGGTTGAGGTGATTCGGTCATCTGATTAGAATGCCTCCTGGACTTTATAGTTATTCTGGACAAGTCCCACTGGTAGGAGGCCCCGGAGAAGACCCAGTAGTCACTGGAGGGATGGTGTGTATTCTCTGGCCTGGGGATGCCTCAGGATCCCCCATAATGAGCTGGAAAAATGTTGCTGGGGAGAAGGATGTCTAGGTTTCTGTCCTTGCCTCCGCAACCCAACTACCAATCTCCTAAGGTTCCACCACAGCATTTTAATCAGGTTCAGATCTGGACTTTGAGTGGACCGTTTAAGCACTTTGATTCTTTTCTTTGTCAGACGTTTGGTTGTAGATTCTGCTGTTTGGAATAGTTTCATGATCCAGTTTGGGCCAAGATTTAGCTGTCAGACAGACGGCCTCACGTCAGTCTTTAGAATTCTTTGGCTTGCAGAGGAGTTTACTGTTGACGACTGCAAAACATCACCCCCCCTCCCCACTACCACCGTGGTCATGCTTGACAAATGTTATGAAGTGTTTGTGTTGATACTGAACACTGTGTTTGGTTTTCCCCAAATGTACCATACCATGCTATACCATTTTATTTATAAAGCACTTAAAACAGCGACAAGGCCAACCAAAGTGCTGTACAAACAAACAGGCAACACATAGGCAACATACAAAATGAAGTACAAAAAAAAGTATTGCGGTGCATTGTGGGAAAACATCTCCACAGGGACCTCTACTGCCTGAAGGACATTGTTCCAGAAGTCTTGTGGTTCATTCATGTTGCCAGGTTATGTTTTAAAGAGAACTGAGGCTTTTTTTTCCTGGGTAATACCTCCAAACAAGCTATACATGTCTGTCCTTTTTCTAACTATCCTGTCATGATCTTTTATCTTTTATTGAGCTGACTAAACTTGTACTCATTGCTTATCACCAAACTACTGTTCCTTTTCTCTGTTCCCCACAGATCAGTAGGATTGAGTTCATCCATTCTAAGAACTTCATCCACAGGGATGTGAAGCCTGATAACTTCCTGATGGGGCTCGGGAAGAAAGGCAACCTGGTCTACATCATTGACTTTGGCCTGGCCAAGAAATACCGTGATGCCCGAACGCACCAGCACATCCCCTACCGAGAAAATAAGAACCTCACTGGTACTGCACGCTATGCCTCAATCAACACCCACCTTGGTATTGGTAAGATGACCAAAGCACACACACATGCCTAGGTATGCCCTCAAGTGTTTCCTGCCCTTCACTTTCTGATTTTCTCCACAGAGCAGTCAAGAAGAGACGACCTGGAGTCTTTGGGTTATGTTCTCATGTACTTCAACTTGGGTTCTCTGCCATGGCAGGGCCTCAAAGCTGCTACCAAGAGGCAGAAGTATGAGCGCATCAGTGAAAAGAAAATGTCCACCCCCATCGAGGTGCTCTGCAAAGGATACCCTTGTGCGTGAAATTTCGATGGAAGTATTTTGAATTATAACTGCAGGCACCAATAATAGAAGCACAATTTGTATATTTTACCAATGACTTTTTGCTTCTTTTCTCAGCTGAGTTTTCCCTTTACATGAACTTGTGCCGCTCTCTGCGATTCGATGACAAGCCTGACTACTCCTATTTGAGGCTACTCTTCAGGAACCTTTTCCACAGACAGGGCTTCTCCTATGACTACGTCTTCGATTGGAACATGCTTAAGTTTGTGAGTTTCGTGGTTTCACGGCTACAGCTGGAGCTGAACTGTTCATAGTTCCAGTCCCCACACGGTCAGGTTTTTAACTTGGCATTCCCACTGTTTTTAATGTGTTAAATTATGGGCAAAATTAGCTTTCAACGCTTTCAATGGATTGATGTCTTGAATCTGCATGGGGTCAAAGGTCAGACAGGCTTAATGTTCTGCATAGAATATTGATCCCAACTAGTTTGTAATATTTGATAGACACAACCTAAGAAAGATGAACATTAATGGCATCAAAGTTCCTGTTCAATTATCCAGGTAAAAAAAATCCAACAATAGTCAGTCAGGTCATCTGGACAATTTTTTTTTTTTTATTAAAAGACGTTTTGCCCTCCATCCAAAGGGCTTCTTCAGTCTGAGGGATCCCAAACAAACTGTTTTCCCCATTAAGCAGTACACTCAAGGACAAGGCGTTCTGGAGAGGACGACCCCCAGAAACCATCTTATCACCATCAAACTGGTTGGTCCACTGTAGGAATGTACAGCTTAGTGGGGAAAACGGTTTATTTGGGATTCCTCAGACTGATGAATCCCTTTGGATGGAGGGCAAAACGTCTTTTAATAAAAAAATAAACTGCCCAGATGACCTGCCTGACCATTGTTAGATTACAGCAGTCCCTTGCTACTTTGGGGTTCTTTTATTGCGGACTTATTCTATTGCGGTTTTTCAAAATAAGATTGGACATGACACACAGTTGGCTGATTGATGATGAGCCGCACTATCGGCATGAATTTTTTATTTAAAATAACTTTTTAAAATAATTTAGCACTTGCTGCACATTTGTGCAGCCCAGAGCTGCAGAAAAAGCTTCCTGTGCAGCCCATACTGCAGGATAAACTTCCTGCTGCAGCTGATCAGCTGTTCACCATGCAGAGTGGAGAAGTGGGCGTGGCCAAGAGCACTTGCAGATGGCTGAGAGCGGCGGAGGCAGGGAGCTGAAATCATGACGTTCTATGCTCTTTTAGAGCGTTTAGTGTTTAGAAGCAATGTTTAGAATATTGCTGGAGTGTGGGAAGGGTTTAAAACACCTTTATATATTTCTGTATAAATAATAAAATAAACTACTACTTACTACTTGTAATACTATTCCTACTTCATGGTTTTTCACTTATCGCGGGTCTTCAGGGTACAGATCCCCCGCTGTAAACGAGGGACTACTGTAATGGTATATTGTATTATATCATTATGTACTTTGTAAAAAGCTAAATAAAAAAAATAAATAAAACAAGCCAACATGAAGATGCAGCCTCTGAATAGCTCATGAATAAAACCCTTAGCAGCAGTAAACCTAAGTAATTGTTTTCTGTATATCTCTCCAATCATTGAAGTGATGCTTTGTTATAGTCTCCTTTTGACGTTACCTCATTAATGTTTGTTGGCATTCATTGATGAAAAGCTTTCGCAGGGTCCTGCTGCAGCAGTTCAGGCTGAGGTCTAAATTAGAGGTATTTCAACTCTTTAGGTCACTTCAGAGTGACCTTCTAATGTAGATATGCTGCTAATCATGGTACATTGTCCTGTTGCGTGACCTGATTTGGGCCGAGCTTCAGCTGTCAGACAGATGGCCTCGCATTTGACTCTAGAAGACACAAGATCTTGTCCACAGTGGCTGTGAAATGAACATGTGAACAAAGTATAATGGAGTCTTTCCTATGCAGATTGAGCCAGTGACTTCAGTGGTGTGGACACTGAAAAATTGTTTGAGATGAGAAGAGAGCAAAGTAAGACAACGCTCTCAATTTAACTGTCAATCTACATCCCTAACCCTCACCTATAGTCATGAGATAATCACCAACAATAAAAATAGACTGCAAATACAAGCAGCTGCAATGAGCTTCCTCCATGAAGTAGATGGACTCACATTAAGGACAGGGAGATACAATCATTTATTGATTATTGGGAACTTTAATATCCATGTGTGTTGTCAGGAGAAGCCCTTAGTGAAGAACACGGTCACACGCCCGTTTTGTCACGTGATGTCTCTGTTTGTAATTTGGAAATCGGCGACAATGTTTTTTCAGATCACATGCCTGTGTTGTTTAACATCACTCCGCCCACCCCGTCCTACTGCTAAGCTGTGCGCTCCTGCACATACCACTCGTGCCATTAATCATTTCACTGCTGCTCGTTTTACTGAAGCTTTTAACTCTGAGAGGATTGAACATCTCCTGGTGTCTCTTACCAATAAGGAGCTAACATCTCAGTTCATCTCTGTCTGTTTAAATGTTCTGGACCATTTTGCTCCCGTTAAAAAAAAAAAAAAAAAAAACTAAACTTAGATCTTAGATCAGAGCCTTGGCTGAATGACGTCACTCAAGCCGTTAGACAGCAGTGTAGGAGAGCAGAACACAGGTGGAGGAAAGGCAGGCAGCAGGTTTCTTTTCAAATGTTAAGGGAGCGTTGGCGTCGCTATCAGAAGGAAGTGAAAGCTGCTAAATCTGAATTATTTTCTGAAATAATTGTCTCCAACTCCCACAACCCCGAGTTCTTTTTTCCACCCCAAACGCAGTTCTACATCTCAGTGCCTTCACATCTGGAAGCCGAGCCTTCACCTCTGGAACCTCAACTGAACTGTGTGAAAACTTCCTCCATTTCTTTTTAGAAAAAGTTGTGAACAGCCGGGCACTCATTTCTCCACCAGCTCATGATCCGTCCATCTCATCTCTGTGTGTAGTTGTGTTTAACCACTTTGAGCCCATCTCTCTGTCTTCACTGGAGCAGGTCATGTGCAGCATGAACCCATCTTGTTCCCTCTTTGATGTGGTCCCCCCTCGACTACTAAAGGAGGTTTTTCCTACTCTGGGTCCTTCAATTCTCACTATTGTGAATAGCAGTTTATCCTCAGGTGTAATGCCAAAAACTTTTAAACATGCTGCTGTCCAGCCTCTCCTGAAAAAAACTAAACCTTGACCCCCTCAGTTGTGTCCAACTTACGGCCTGTCTCCAGACTCCCATTCGCTTCTAAAATACTGGACATAGTAGTTGAGTCCCAGTTGAAATGCTTCTTGGAGGATCACGCTATCCTAGAGTAATTCCAATCTGGCTTCAAATCTCTCCACAGCACTGAAACTGCTCTGCTGAAAGTTTTTAATTACATTTTCATAGCCACAGATGCAGGTGATTCTGTGCTGCTTGTCCTATTGGACCTTACATCCACTTTTGTCACCATCAACCACAACATCCTCATTTCTAGGCTGGAGCAGTGGGTGGGCATCACAGGGTCAGCCCTCAAATGGTTTG
>JARVGQ010000610.1:11195624-11211603 GCA_031762355.1 Hypsolebias martinsi | reverse complement strand
ACGGGGACTCATTTACAAGAGGGACCTGTTGCACTCACACCTAGGGTCAATTTAGAGTTACCAATCAGCCTAACATGAGCTGATTGATTTCATGACAGCGAGTTATTTCTGCAGCTTACCATCACTGGGGCTGAGTTTGGGCAGCGTGTTGGGTGGAAGTGCAGGAAGTGGGGGTCCATACTGTGAGGACGGACTGATTTGAGGTAAAGGATCATATCTTTTCTCCACTGGGCTCACCTTCTCCACAGACTCCACTCTTTAATGAGGAAGGACAAGAGTTAATAATTAAAGAGATGTTGCGACTGCAGAGGACAGCACTGATATACCTGTTAAAGGGGTAGGACAGCTGGGCTGGTTTGGGCAGATCGTGGAAGCGGTTCATGCCAGGACCGGGCTGGCCCATGGCCTTGCTGTCAAAGCTGCGGCGATCAAAGTAGGACAACTGCTTCCTGTAGTACTCCTCATCCTCATCTGGGTCATAATGGTTGGAACGTACCACGTCATCCAGGGGCTTAATGTGGGGCTTTTGTGGCTCGGGAGCTCTGAAGAGAAAATAAAAACCACACACCCAAAAAACCCCAAAACAAATCAGTTTTACACAATCAGAAATGATGACTGAGCTGCAGCATGCAGGACTGACATTTATTAACAGGGGTCTCAAAGTCTGAATGTCTGTTCAGGCTCAGTGTTACTAAAGGAAAGCTCCAAGGACAGAAACGTGAATAAGACGGGGGAACATGAGTATCAGGGACTGAATTCCACTAGGTGGCGCTAAAACAACAACGACTTTATTAAAAGAATGTGTTGTCCTTCACTCAGTGTTTGTCTCCAGGTGTTGTGTAGACCACGTACATACCTATAGGTGGACCTCTCCTGCTCCAGGTTGCTGAGGGAATTAGCTTTGAGGACGGGGGCAGGAGTGCTCGCAGGTTTGGGAACATCTGCAGGCTGGAAAACAAACAACTGTCTTTGCTTTAGTGTTTCCTGCACCTGATTGATTTTATTTTTTACACCAGTCAAGATGACAAATCTTTACGTTACAAGTTGTTGTTTAACAAATCAGCTAAAATTATAGTTCCTTCTTGGGTAATAAACTAATATAACCCCCCTGACAGAAAACATGTTAGTAGAACAGGATTAGTTTTAGTAAAATGTTTTTATTTCTCTAATCTCTACTGCATTTCAAATAAATTTGAGTTTTTCAGCATTTTTTTATATCTAATGATTTAAAATGTGACTTGAGAGTCATTGATGACAACTTTAACATAATTATCATCTAATCATAGTGGCTCATGGAGGCAGAGACAGCTTGATGCAGAACGTACCCGGAGGACCGATGACTCTCCCTCTTTGGCCCTGTCCACAGAAACAGATCGTTTATTCTCAAACATCTTGACTCTGTTGAGCACCGACTGTGGTTTCATGGCTGGATCTTCGTCCAGGTCTTCCCGTGGTGGAGGAGGAAGGGGTTTGGAGCTTGGCGTGAGAGCAGGCTCACCCGGGGAGAGCAAAGCCTCTGGTTTAGGATGGGGAGCGATGGGTTCAGAGTTTATCATGGGCTCGTGCGTCCCTGGCCTATAACCCCGGTTTGGAGGCCCGGACATGAAGGTAGGCCTCAAACCAGAGTCACCGTAATAATGCGCTGGAGGCTCCGGTGAGCGAGGTGAATTGATGGGGAAGCTGTGGGATTCTGTCTCATAAGGAGAACGGGCGTCGTAGCCTGCTGGGGGTGGGGGAGGCGGCTCGTCATAACGAATTGGTCCAGGTTTACTGTGGCGTGGTCTGCCATCAAAGCCCGGTGGTGGGGCTTCTTCGTAGCGTGGCTGGGGGGGGCTGTAGTCTCTTCCTGGTCCATCCTCATAAGGGGAGCGAGGGTTGTAGCACATGGGTTGCTGGTGGCTCGGCTGATACCCGACGGGCTGGGAGGACGAGGTCTGCTGGTCGTATGGGGGCCACTGTTCGTTGTAATGAGGCACACGGTTGTCGTAGTGCAGGTGAGAGTCAGTGTTGTGAGGCTTTGGTTCTGGGTAGCCGCCTCCATCGTACCCGTAAGGCGGGTGGTCGTACTCGTGGTATGGCTGTTTGTCCTGGTACGGAGGCTGGTGACTGTAGCTCATAGACTGCTTCAGACCATGGTTGATTCGCACCGGGTCCTCCATATTGTACAGATCTTTCTTGTACATCTGTGAAGAAATGGAACAAGTTGAAAACATCGGTCAAATGATCATTGGTGAAACAATATTAAAGTACAGAAATCAGCTAAGGAAAACAGGTTTCACTGCACCAGTTGAAGAATAAAATAATTATAAACTGAAACCTCAAAAAACCAAATCGTTACAAATAAAAATCCTGCACCAGTCATTTAACTTAAGATGAAGTCTTTACTCCAAAGCAGTTCTGAATGCCTGTTTGATAAGATGCCTTTCAAGAATGGTCAGCGTTTTTATAAACAAGTTAATTTTATCAAGTTAACATGTTTCACTGAGCACTTACAAGACATTTGCACATTTCTGAAAGGCCTCAATTCAAACATGATGTGTAGCCTGTAGACAGCATAGTTACAGTACTTCCTGTGGAAGAACGCAGATTTGTTGGCGTCTATTCAGAACAAAACTTCTCAACAGGAAATAAAATGTTGTGCATCGACGAGTTGATTTCTCCATAGAAAGAATTGCTTAGTTGAAGGAATGACCAAGTGTACTGTCTGCAGGTTAGCTTTCATCATGCAACATACATTCAGTTTGCAACTTATGCAACGTCAAACTACTGGCACCACTACAGACAAAACACATCTACCCACTATGATGCCACTGTCAGTGCTACTTGTGTTCAGCTACAGAAGAGTCGAAGCTGAAAGGAACCCAAACAAAAAGTAGGAGCCATGCAAAGGAAGTAAGAGGCAACAGTTAGGGCTGGTTGTGGATGTCTTCACCCTGGTCAGAGACTCAGATGTACCAGTCCTTCTGGTCTCCAGCCCACTGTGGTGCATGTGGACTAGTGTGTCGCACATTTTCTCTGGGATCCAGAGGCACACAGTGGGCTCAGTGAGTCACACAGTGTGGACATGACATGCAGAGAGCGAGTGGAAAGCATGTGTGAGAAGACAGGCAGTTAAAACAGCAGGCTGGGGGGCCCAGGCCCGGTCCGAGTGGCTGGTGAAACAGTGGGTACCTTTGGTTCTGGACCAGGAGGTCCAGACGGGTGGGGTTCATGTGGTGGAGGTGGTGGTGGGGGCTGAATAAGCTCAGGGGCAGGGCTGGGGCTGTTAAGTGAGTCAGCCTGAGGAGCTGCGGGTGCAGCAGGCGGCTCCTCTAGGTGCACACCCTCATGCTGCAGAGGCTGCTCGACAGCAGAGGTAGCTACCACCGTCGGAGGCAACGAGGGCATGGGCAGAGCAGCCTCACCTTGCTGTGAAGTATTGTTAAGAGACATTTTGAACACAGCCTGCCAAGGGCACACAAAGTACATCTTTACCCCAACACCAAGAATGCCTTTCTTAAAGCCACATCGCATACTTGAATGTTGTAGCTTCAATAAACAACATACTCACAGCTAACATCATAACACGATAAATATTAAAGGTCAGGGCACAACACAAAATATAAACAACAAATTCATCTGCTCAGTAGTTGTGTACTATTAACTGTACATAAATATTAGACTAGCACAGCCTTTAATGGACTGCCAACAACACTACACAACAACTTTACCTGCTGTGGAGCGGCCATCTTGAACCCAGTGGGATCTATTCGACTGGCCGGGTCCGGTTGCACAGGGTGCTGGTATCCAGGGTACCCAGGGGTGTCTTGTATCACAGGGGGGTCTTCTCGCACAGGCTCTGAAGAGCGGGTGATGGCGGGCTCAGTGGGTAGACCCACCTCATCATTCAAAGTCTCATCTAGCTCCTGGTCTGTGTATGCTCCTCCCTCAGTGTCTGTGTCTTCATAATCAGAAGTGTGGCGGCTGTCTGTGCTATACATGGAGTATTCACTACCTGGCGCCGAAAGGTAGGACAGACGGTCATCGTGGATATCCAAGTCATCCTCTGTAGTGCCATCCGCCTGTGCAGAGCAGGGAAACTGTCACGGACATTTCCCCAAGTTGCAATAAAAAGGACTTACCTATCGCCGGCCACTTGTCTCACCTTGCCCTCTGACACCCACACCAACTGATTCTGCTGCTGCTGGATAGTTTCTTTTAGAGCTCCATACCATCCATCATTCATATTGTTCAAGTTGATGGTCGCTAAGAGAAAATAGATGCATAATAATCACCCCACTAGGAACAAAACTGCGTTAAATAAAAGCCCATTTATGTTTTAAATAAGTATTTTAACAAGCTCAGCCCACTTACTGGTGAACAGGTGGTGATTATTCTTCCTCAGTTTAATGGCTCGCTCATAAAGTTTCCTGGCACTTTTCCTGGACTCTGGACAAAGTCTTGTCCTCATGTTCTTCACACCCTGTTTATTATCAGGATTTAGGAAAACTACGATCGGGTACCATTGAGCATAGTTCAGTCTGTCCACAGCGTTTGGGGTGATGTCCAGCACAGCATGTTTGTCCTTCGTTGGATTAAACACAAGAACAAGGAAAGCTTGAGACAGCTTCTTTGACGAGAAGCTTTAAAAACATGACAGACTCACTCTGTCGATGATTTGTTTGATGGTGTGAAGACGAATGATTCCTGAACTACGCTGGTCTGTTCCTGCGTCTCTGGGTTCACTCTCTGAAAAAAACGAATGGACAAATTTACAAAAAATACAGTATAGATGAAAGTTTTGAATAGATTTATTATCAAACATACTTGCTAGCTCAAAGAGATCTGGCTCTTCTCTGGATAGTTTCTCTCGAGCAACATCAGCGATAGGTCCAAATATCACAACCGGTCTAAGAAAACCAGCTACACACACACACAAACAAAAAAAGGACAACAGAACATTAGTAGATGCAAAAGCTTCACTGTCAGTGACAAGTTTACATTCCTGACCTTCTCTCAGTACAACCCTCTCATAAGCTGGGAACTTTGTTTGGACTGGCTGAGAAGACAGGTCCTCTCTGCTCTTCCTCAGGTTCCTCTTTGAACTGCGAAGACCTCGAAACCTCCAGAAGTCGGCCCTGTCACCGCCGGCTGTTTTAGGGAGCGTGTACTGAACGCTGGACAGCTGCTCTGCTCTGTTGTCAGAAAAACAAAAACAGCTTTTAATGTAATACAAGCTCGTGGCTGCATCATGAATGTAAACTGTTAACCATACCAAAAACACTCGCATGGCAGCAACAACAACTTCAATAATAACAATAATACAAACAATATTATTATTAATAATATTGTTAGTAACAATAACAACAACAATAAAACAATAATACAACAATAACTATAATAAAACCAATATTATAATTATTCTTATTAATAATAACTATAATAACAACATACTTATTATTAATAATAACAATAACAATATTATTAATAACAATAACAACAACACTAATAATAATAATAATAATAATAATGATAATAATAATAATAATAATGATAACAATGATCTAAAAAAGCTAAGTCTGGTCCTCTGGACATTCAAAAAACAAAACATGCCTTGCTTTGTTCTTTGAATGTCCAGAGGACCAGACTTAGCTTTTTTATATTTTTCTACCTGGATTATTGAGCATGCATCAGGATAATAAAGATGATAATAATAATAATAATAATAATGATAATACTATAACAAGTTGGATGCATCACCTGTTTTTGTTGGGGATGATGCCCCTCTCCACCTCCTGGTGGTTTTTGCCGATGCGAATAGCCAGCCAGGAACCCAACTTGCCGTTGTAGAGCGTGTCCACGACTCGGAAAACCTCACCCTTGTTAAAACTTAACCCATAAGGAGATTCCTTCTCATATTCAAAGTGTGTCCGAATATAAAAGGAGTCTCCTACATCCGACTCCACAATCCGCCGATACACTGGGAAAAAAACGTAAAACAATTACCACCAGACCAATCTAAACATAACTCCATCTACTGTTTTTATTACCGTAACTACATTTACCATCTTTTTTCTTCTGAGCCAGAATGGTGACCTCTTCACCTTTAGGAAGATCCAGGAGGAATAGCACCGCCTCCTCTCGGATTATGTTAGCAAAATCTACATTATTTACCTGGAAGAAAAACATGATTCCAGTAAAGTTTTGTACACAAACATCACTTTTACTTTGGACTTTTCTGCCTTCACTGTTCACTGAGTGCAAGAGCGACAGTGTAAATCTCTATTTGGTCAGAGGTGTAAATAGCTCATCCTGTAGTTAGCCTGGATAACTGCAGGTTTTATTTCACTGAAACAACTTAAAGCATCACGCGGTACATTTGGTGTGCAGAAAAGAAGGTAAAAAGAAAGATATACGACTGAGGGAATAAGAGGAAACAGAGTTTATGTGTTTGCTCCCTCGGAGCCAGTGCTAGGAGACTAACTTGATGATGCAGGAATTTCTAAGCAGTGTGAAGCTATGAATTATAAAAAAGAGTGAATGTTTAAAGATGCACCTCCTATAAAACATATATTTACAGAAACTATCAAATGCCAACTGTTAAAGCAAAAAAAAGTAGAGAAAAAAAAAACTTTTATCATTTTCCTATAACCTAAACTATTTTTGACTCTCCTAAAAATTCGAAACACGTCATGTATCTAACAATGTCCTTCAAACTTTTTATGTTTTGATCAGTTTTTGTTACAACAGGAGAACCTCACCCTGAGAATTTGGTCACCCTCCTCCAGGCCCTCCTTAGCAGCTGGGCTTTCCTCCAGAACTCCTGCGACAAAGATGCCCACATCGTTTCCCCCAGCCAGGCGCAGACCCACACTCTCCCCTTTTTTAAATTTCACCAGTTTCATACTCGGCCTAAAAAAAAAAAAAAAACATTTAAATGAACACATTATCAGATGTTAAGCTCAGAGCGCGTGTTGTGAAGGACTCAGCTACCGTCACACCAAATTTTATCTCAATATTTGTCAAATTCACTGATTTGTAGCCAATTTTGAGGTAGCTTTTGCCAATTTGCTGCGACGACCATCTTGATTTGAGTTGAATCTGAAAGTTAATTATTGTAGATGTGACTATTTTCAAAAAGTTTCCAAAAATCTATCCTGTAGTTCATTATATATTTTGATAATGCTATGTACAAACGTACATAAAAGAATGTAAAATAGGTTTTAAAAATATATATTTTAAATTGCTTTTAAATATTATTGTTATTATTATTATTATTATTATTATTATAATCAGAATTGTGTGGGAGTGGTGGCGCAGAGGTTAAGAAGGTGAGATTGTGATCGGAAGATTGCCGGTTCAAGCCCCAGTACAGACAACATCAAAAATATGGGTGGGATCTCCACCCTCATCTGCCCCACTCTGGGCCCTTGAGCAAGGCCCTTAACCCACACCATCTGCTCCCTCGGGCACCCTAGATATCGGCTCTCTGCTCCACACAGAGGGCTGTGGTAGCTTGGTGGTCTGTGGTTGTGTCAGGAAGGGCATCCGGCGTAAAAACAATTGCCAAGTCTTCATGTGACTAGTTCGCTGTGGTGACCCCTAACGAAGGGAGAAGCCGAAAGAAGAAAAAATATATATATATACATACTGTATATTGGGTCGGAAAATAGTTATATTATTTTAAACGTCTGCCAAGGAGGCGCTGGACTGAAAGTATAAACTGAGAGTCTCCCAGGCCGACAGGGGGCGCACTTGATTTACACACATCCTACAAACTGACCTCTGCCCTGTCTTCCTGACGGGACTCACGTTTTCCTACCGTGGCCTCAGTCTCTCATCGGGCCGGTGCGTGTTCCTTGGTGTTAGTTTCAATGAAAAACTGTAAGATTTGATGCGAAATACGCTGTTCTGGGCGCCAGTTTCACCGTGTTTTCCAGCGACGTGTTAGCCGCGCACTGAGCTAAGCTAACAGGACGAGCGAGCTCAGAGCAGCAGACATGGCCGCAGTCGAAGAGCTTTCCCCCGCTTCAGGCCCGGTGTCCACCCGGCCTCCAGAAGACGAGATAGACGACGACGAAGATGAAGACGTCAGTGTCAAGTCTTTTCATGTTCTTTTGCTGTTTTGTGCTTTACAGTTTTAATTTTTTTTTTAATTATCTGTTTAACTTGACTGTACCGAGGCTAACCAGTTAGTTGTCATTTTAGTGTCTTTTTTCCCTGTTTTACACTCAGCCTTTTTAAAAATAACATTAATGCATGCTGGTTTAGAATCAGTTAATTATAATGCCTTCTCTGAAAAAAAAAGAAGCTATAAAGGATTTAATGGAGGTTGCCTGTGGGTGGATGTAAAGAAATCTAATGCTATAAATTATTACAGTAACAAAGGAGCAGTCTTCCTAAATATGACGCTACCTGTTTTAAACACTTAAAAAAAGTTAACTTTGTTTATTTCAATTTGATGTTCTGTTTTGGTATTTTAATAAACAAGTTATTACTTTGTTTTCTTCAGCTGGATGAGACCCTGGTGGAGAGGTTGTGGGGCTTGACAGAGATGTTTCCTGACTCTGTGCGCTCAGCTGCAGAGGTTTCTGCTCAGTGCTCTGTGTCGATGCTGAAGAAGTTTTATAGGTGAGTCTTTCCTCCTCATCCCGTGGCTGCATGCGTTTCACAGCAGGAACGGCGTAAGTGCTGGACAAGTAACTTTTAAAGATTTATCGTGCACTGAAAACACTAGTTGCAATAACCTGAGATTACAGTTTCAAGATAAAGACGAGAATCGTGGTGCAGTCAGCTGCATATTCACTTTTAAGAATTTGGCAGAAAATAAGAAATCCATCCATTATCTTTCCCCTTTTCCTCCTTTTTGGATTGTTGGCGTCACTGGTGCTCATGTCCGGCAGTCACTGTGCGAGCGGCGGGGGACACCCTGGACAGGTCTCCAGTCCATTAGGGACACATAGAGCCAAACGAGACAAATACACCAGTAACAAGTGCATATGACTTCATCTCTAATGGACAGACTGGATTCTTAGTTTGTTTGGTTATTTTCTAACCTTGGTTGCTATATAGTGTTTTTGATGCCTCAGAAATAATTTATACTTTTTTAGTTGTAGTCATTATGCACCCATACCTTTTGTGGGTACAAAAAGAAGCTTCCTGCCTATTGTTAAACAAAGACAATAACTGTTTATCAGTATTTTGTTGATCAAAACCTTTGAACTTGAATTGGTTCCAAAATGATTCCCTCATTATGTTTCAACTGGATAATGAATTATTTAACTTGAGTGTGCCTAATCGTTCTCATAATTTCATTTTAAAAGTCATGCTTGCTTCTAAATGCAATACTTTGATTTCAAAACAAAGTCGACACATTTAGCTTTGGATTGTCGCTTCAGTAGAGGTTATACACTTCAGAGTTGTTTTTAGGTTACTGAAGTTATTGACAGTCTCAAAAACATACAAATACAGTACATGAAAACTGCAGTAAAAGCTAGTTGAGAATTGATGCATCAAATAGTCATGAAAACTAGGGATGTAGGAAATTGGATTTATGGCCGATATGCCGATATGTTAAAACTTATTTGGCCAATAACCAATACAGATGACAACACTAGAACAGTGCAAATTTGTAAATTTTCACAAATCTAAACTTAACCTGTTCACAAGTGAAAAGCACATAATAAGTAGTGCATTAATAGATATACTTCACAGTTTCTTAAATTAACAGTTAATTTAAAACAGAAGCTTTTTATACCTGTGAGCTATTTTGATAGAGTGGGCGATGTCCGATATTTAACTTTATTGCTAATATTGGCCAATATCGATACATGCTGATAATATCGTGCATTCCTAATGAACACTTCCAACAAAAAATAAGTTATTTTAAATTGGGCATTGAATGATGTCTGTAATAAAACAGAATGCCTTCAGCTAGTTCTGTTGGTCATAATTTTATTTTTGTTGCTGTTTTTGTGATTATAAGAAGGCACAAACAAAACCTAAGTATACACCTTAGGACGTTTTGAATAAGTGCACAGAACTCGGGACGTTCACATTTCTCTGAACCTTAGCGAGCACAAAAATCTAATCCGAACTTGGATTTGCTGAAACAGTTTTTTTATGAGCTAATATTGAAGTTGGACTAAAATCTTGTCTTTAATGAGTACCATATCTGTAACTTAGTTGTAGTAAAAATATTCTGATCGTTTAGGAAGTTCTGTGTCACCAGAGAGATCAAGATCAATAATTTACTCCATATTTTCCTACAACAGCTCTGTGGATCTTGGGTGATTTTGCCAATAGTAAATGACACATCATCCATAAAATAAGCTAATCCAGTTGTTCACTTTGTTTCAGCTTTTCTCGCTCTGCGCTCTGGGTGGGCACGACCTCCTTCATGATACTGGTTCTTCCTGTAGTGTTTGAGACGGAGAGGCTACAGCTGGAGCAGCAGCAGCTACAGCAGCAGAGACAGGTCAGTAATGTTGGATCACTCTCGTTTAGAACTAAACTTGAAGTTTTGTGGAAGGGGAATAGGTAAGGGTTGTCCCCAAATTAAAACAAGATGTACAAATGTCAATTATGGAAACTAATGAATATATTTTTATTCCCCACTTTCAGATCCTGCTGGGACCAAACACTGCTGTCTCTGGTGGGATGTCGGGCATGATGCCTCCTGCTCCTGGCAAGATGTGAAGAGCTGCAGGGGGCAACCTGATCCTGAGATCTGCTGCAGCCACACACAGCTGGGCCTTCCACAAGGAGAGACGGGGAGATGGCGCAGAAGTGTGCAGAAAGGCAGTTTTCATTTTAACAGGCAAAAACTGCGTTAGGCTCTGTCTACCATGTCCATTTGCTCAGAGAAGCAGGCTGACTCTGCACTCGCCCTTTTTTTCTTATTCCCAACATCACACAGAGACTTGTCTCCTGGAGCACTCTTTTTACTGTTTTTTTTTTTTTAATTTAATCATAAAATACTTATTTCAGCGTAAATAATACAGTTAGTTATAGACATATCAAATGTCAGTGTATACCTGAGGAAGAGGTCAGAAGATTGTTTTAGTGTCCAAGGATTGGCTCATGTTTTGGCAGAATGTCCGTCTTCATGTACTTGCTGATTATACAAGTATGAAAAACTGATGGTAGTTACAAATGACAGCTGTTTTGTCACTTTATACATCACAATTCACTGTAGTGTGTGTGTACAGTCAGTGTCTCTCCTTTAATACTAGCCATCGTCATTTTGTTTTTCTGCTATAAACACGATGCAGCCAAACCAAATGTATTCTGCTCTCTTTAATAGTCTGTGAAATGCATCATTTTGTTTTTTTCTGTGGTCAATTATGGAACGGTACATTCTTTTACACTCAAAACACGGTTCTGTTTCTTGTCTGACATTACAGCAAAAATTAAATCACCATATTCATTAGTGAAAAGTTTATTTCTAGGATGATTGTGGCTTGTTTCATTTAAAAAACATTTAGTTGGCTACCAATGATGCGCTGTTTTAAAAAGTAAGCGTAAGAGAAGTTAAAAAATACAGGTAGTATAAATGTTTTGATTTTGAAATGGCTTATTCAAGTTGAAAAATGTACAGTATACAGGTTTTCCCCAGAAAGACTAAAATATCACAGTTAATAACAAACATCTTGATTTTTACAAACAGTAAGAAATTGATGTAATATTTTGCATGAGATATAAAATATACAGATTAATTGTGAATGCTGGGGCGATTCTAGAATCTGACCTTAAGGGGGTGCTTAGCCCCCCAGTGCTGACAGTGGCTTGCAGCTTGAATAATTCATTCAACCTTTATTTATACAGGTTAATCCCATTGAGTCTCAATGTGGTGGCCATTAGTGTCAGAAACATAATGTGGAGGGACACAGTGGTGGGGGGCGGATTGGGGTGGGGGTTGGGGTCCTCCCCAGAAAATTTTGAATAAAGTAGATGCTGTTTCCTGCATTCTGATGTATTTTAACTGGTTTTTATACACCTATGTTTACCTACATAAGTAAACACTTGATTCAGTAACTATTTTAGAGAGCTCAGCACAACAAGAAGTAGCACTAAGCTAACGGTGTGCAATACAGGCTAGCTAAGATACTAGTGTAGCTCTCAGCTTTACATTGCACGAGGTTGGCTGCAGGGATTTATCCATCTTTTACATGTTGCCAGACTCAGTTTAGGTTTTGGAAATGTAATAAACTATTCTACCCACTAAAGCAGGGCTATTCAACTAAACTGCTGAGGGGGCCACAGTTACTAAAAGCAACAGCTCAGGGGCCAGACATCCAGCAAATAAAGTGATGTAAATAAACCAAGAATTACAATGATCTGTTACCTTTTATTTTGTTGCATTGAATCATAAATGCAATCAACAGAATTGTCCAATTTTTTTAACTTTATTTTTCAGGGGTGCTGATTTTGAATTTAGGGGTGCTTGAGCACCCCAAGAAAGAGGCTAAAATCGCCACTGCATCTGTGCCTTTTCCCTTCAGTTCTAAAGAACAATACAATATTTATGAATTTTTATTGTTTTGCATTACATCCCATTGTTCTAAGAAGTCACTATGAATTGTTTAAAATAAAACCTTGGTCGTATTTCTTGGATGCCAACAGTATAAAAGATATAAATGCAACAATAGTATGCTCTTTGAAGAATGCAGCATTCACGACGCGTTTTTAGTTCTTTGGATAAAATGGGAACATTTCTCAATAGACAGACTAATTTTTTTCTTCTTCTTTATTTAGAGCCACTAAATATCTGGGTGGCAATGTTAATATTAATCAAGTTGTAAGATTGTTTTAGAGGCAAATAAATAAATAAAAACTACCACTTGAAACATTAAAAAAAAAAACGTAACGTGAGTCCGTTCAAGTAGTGAAAGCAGAGTTTCCGGTGGTTCCTGAATGAGTCAGACTTCAGAGATTCCCGCCATTGACGTCGCTAACGCTATGCTAATGCTAGGCATTTAAAGACGGGAAAATAGAATAAATTGTACACTTAGAACAATATCTATGTTGTACATTTAGCTTCTGTTGTCCTTTTGAGATTACAAACTAAGTTAATAAGTATTAGTTTACATCATAGTCTGTATTTTGTGAGCTTTTGATGGTTTGGTAAGTTTTTTGGGGGCTAGTTATTTCCTGTTTAACTGATCAGGACGTTTTAACTCTTCTGGACTGAAAATGAAAGTTGTTGAGGATCAGGTTGTTGAAGATGAAGCAAGTTTTCAAGATGATGAGGTACAATATACTTTCATTTGCCTTTTTGAAAAAGAAAATCAGCTCAATATTAACAATATATTGCAGCTGTGTCTGCTTTCAGGTTAAAAATGAATTCTTCACACATCACGTTTATGAATCTTACTTTTCTCTACCAGGAATCCTTCTTCCAAGACATCGATCTTCTACAGAAGCATGGGATTGTGAGGAAACAGTAGCTTCATAACGTTTATCACATAAAGTCATTTGTACACTAACCATTTATCTGTCCATCCTTCCGTGTGGCAGAACATGGCGGACATTAAAAAGCTGAAATCGGTGGGGATTTGCACCGTGAAGGGGATCCAGATGACTACACGCAAAGCTCTGTGCAACATCAAGGGCTTGTCGGAGGCAAAAGTGGAAAAAATCAAGGAAGCTGCTGGAAAAATGCTGGTCAAGCATAAACTTCAGCTTTTGTCACTTTCTCTATGTGAAAGATGCTGAATGGTTTATTATGCTTAATAGATTAAATAGTTATTTTCACATTACAGAATGTTGGTTTCCAGACGGCCTTTGAGTACAGCGCCAAGAGGAAGCAGGTGTTCCACATCACAACTGGGAGCCAGGAGTTTGAGTAAAGCTTTACAACATAATGCTAATATAAAATCAGCAGTTCAGATCTTTTGCCATGGGGTTCTGTGGAAACGTTATCAAAATATTTGTTGTAGATATCTTTAAAAGCGACCTCAGTTTGGAGATAAATAAAGGCCTTTTCATAAACTGAGGAGCTAACAGTCTGAGTAAGACTTATAAAAATGATCCTGCTTCAAAACTTTACTGTCATCAGTAACACTAATATTAAACTTGTTGCCGGTGTACCCTCTCACCCAGAGGCTGCTGGAGATCGGCACCAGCCCCCTTGTGTCACTGAACAGGAACAAGCAGGTAAAGAAAACGAACGGATCACACATTGGTGCCACTTTTGCATTCCATGAGTGATTACATGGCGTTCTACAAATATTTACAAGAACAATTAGCAGTTGTAGGTTGAGGCGCTTTCTGCAAGGATACAGTTTCTACCAGGAAAAACTAATAAACTGTAGAGTAGTGTGTGCATGAACTTTTATACCAAGTTTTGAAATTGGAGTTGTTTAAGACGGCGACGATCTACTGTTCTCTGCTGATGGCTGTCAATCCATCAGCATTAAACTTTCAAGCTGAGGTCATTCACAGAGCTGTCTACAGCAGGGGAGGTGTTGACAACATTTCTACAGTTCTCCTCATCAAAAGATCTGCTCTGTCCCTTAATTAAATCGGATGGATTCATGGATTTGATTATTTCTGTTACCTGTATGTGGCAGCAAACTGTTGGGTGGAGGAATAGAGAGTATGGCTATCACAGAGGCCTTTGGAGGTGAGGAGACATCCATCAGTACAGTTTTCTCTTGTGTTTTCTTGTTGAACATGATATATTTGGTGAATTCACTCCATTATTGTTTCTGCAGAGTTCCGCACCGGGAAAACACAGCTGTCACACACACTTTGTGGTGAGTAAGGAGCTTTTTATGCTATTTAGCCCGAATCACGTACACACCATAAATCTGACTCTGTATTGGTTTTGTTTAGTCACTGCGCAGCTGCCAGGCGAGGATGGCTACTCTGGTGGAAAGATCATCTTCATTGACACAGAGAACACCTTGTATCCTTACAGACAAGACAGAAAATCATCGCGTGTCGTACGGAGATTGGCAGATGCTGTGTATTCGTACCATCTTCTTGTTTTTCTGTCTTCTGTTTTTCTTGACGCGTCTGATTCCAGTCGCCCAGACAGGCTGAGAGACATCGCTGACAGGTTTAATGTGGACCATGATGCTGTGCTGGACAATGTGCTTTATGCCCGAGCCTACACCAGTGCGTACAGACGCTGCAGCTCCTCCAGACAAGACTGCGTTATTAGAGTTATTGCATTGTCTTGCATTTGTGGTGTGCAAAGATTGCATGTCTTTGCCTCGTCTCACTTAAACTGTATGTGAAAACAAAGCATGCGCTGTCTCCGCAGGTGAACACCAGATGGAGCTGCTGGACTTCGTAGCAGCAAAGTTCCATGAAGAAGGAGGAGTGTTTAAATTATTGGTAAACAGCTCAAGCTGTAAAGATCTTTGTGACTTTGTTTTGTATTCTGCTTCGTAAATTTAAAGTGGAATATTCAAAAATTTTTTTTGTACTTAACAGTTCTATTTGGGATTAGAAGGTAAGGCTGCTGGACATCCTTCTCATTTACTCTTTCCTGCTAGATCATCGACTCCATCATGGCTCTGTTTAGAGTGGACTTCTCCGGTCGTGGAGAGTTGGCTGAGCGGCAGCAGAAACTGGCACAAATGCTTTCGAGGTTGCAGAAGATCTCTGAAGGTATGGAGAGGTGGAAACCAGAAGGTTGTTGTTTCTTTGTTTTTTTTATTCAACCTTTATTTATACAGGTTAGACTCAATGAGTCACGAGGACTCGTTAACAAGAGAGACCTGTTTTAAACAAACAACACAGATGAGGTACTCACAATAAACAGCAAATGAAAAGTAAATAAAATTAGTGATATAAAACAAAATAAAATCAAGCTACATTATGGAACGAGGTAAAATACTAAAACATGTCTGCGTTGATTTTGCATTGAACTTAAAGGTCCACTGACATGATGTTTGAACTTTGCATAAAACGGCACAACATATATATGTTGTATCATTCAGCTATGTTCGTTTTTTACAAGCAAATGATAAATATATGAAAATTTGAT
>JARVGQ010000610.1:10946874-10960471 GCA_031762355.1 Hypsolebias martinsi | reverse complement strand
ATATATATGTGTGTGTGTGTGTGTGTGTGTGTGTGTTCACCCAGTGTTCCACTGCTATTTGACCTATGGTTACTTTTAAGTCACCCCAGTGTAGTTTGCACCCAACCAAGCTTTCATTGACATCCATTAAATCTGTGCATTTTCTTTAAAATTAAAAGTAAAGTTTTAACTAGTCATATCACCTACCTAAAATACTGTAGAAACATAAATGCAGTTCTGGAGATTTGTTTTTAATCTATGACATACTTTTTTGTGTGTTTAAGGCTGACCTAGTTTTAACAGCTCTGCTTGTCTTATTAAGAGATCTGTCAGGGAGTGAAAGACAGAGGTGTCTGGTTACCATGGTGATGCTAATGAGCTACCAGTAGCAGATCAAGGATTTCGGTTGACCTCATTCCTTTACCCTTCATGCATCAAAACTTCAGCAGTTTTGTCAGACTAAGTACTTACACAAGTAAGTCCCCAATTATTGTTGTTGAAGTTTCGAGTACTTGCTGCATCGGCTCCCTGAAAAACGGTTTCAGAAATGTTCTTGTTTTTACACAAAATCCCTCCTTATGTTAATACGGTAGCTCCCAAATGCGAATGTGAATACATGAATGTACGATGGCTGCTGGTGGAGTACCAGTGGAGCTCAGCTCACCTGTCAGTTTCCAGTGACGTGCTGAAGCGGCTGTGACAGCAGGTGTTCTCCAATCAAGATGTGTTACAGCTATCAGCTCCACACTGTCCAGCCTGGTTAGGCAGACACCGGAGCAGGGGTAAAACATGCACAGGGATATACACACATGCATATTCCCTCTGTTGTGTTTGTTTGAACACGTGAACCCACACCTATGAGAATAATGACACATCAAGCTTTGTTAGAGCTGACAACAACTGAGTTGCAGGCTGAAAATGTTTTGAATGCATTGATTTATTCCTCCTTTCACTCCATTCTACTCATTTCTGTTTCTCCAGAGCCTGTCCTGCTCCCAGCTTCTGTTATGTCTCACCTACTGTATAGTAACTTTTTTAAGAGTGTGTTTTTTAATAGTTTTACACTTTATATTGGGATTGCACGGTTGTATTACGTCCTCCTGTATTTTATTTTATTGTGTCTTGCATGGGTGGCTCACAGTGAAATTAATTTAACTGTGCTTTTGTGTTTTCCTTGTTCCTCTCTGTGTGTGCTGCAGGTGGCTGAGATGCACGGTGAGTTGATAGAGTTTAATGAGCGCCTGTACCGTTCCCTTATGGCCAAAGACCACCTCATTGTTCAGATGAGACAGGAACTCATTGACCTCCGAGGACCGGTGAGTGATTGCACACGCAAGCACACTATTTTCATCTGATATAGCTGCAAATTCGATCTCATTTCTTGAATTATCATCTCTGTCTAGACATACGTTTCATGCATTGTATTTTTCCTTGACATTGTTTTGAAAGTTTCTTTTCAAAACTTGGGTTGCCAGGTCAAAATCCGAGATGGCCACCACCATATGTGTGTGTGCGTGTATGCATCTAGGCATAAGAAAGGTTCATTTTTTTTTAAATTGGGTTGCCCATCAAAATACAAGATGGCCACCACATGTATATGTAAACCTGCCATACCAGTCATTTGAGGAAAACATACTTTGTACTTTGTATATTACTTAAAAAATATAGTTTCTTGAAATAATTGGTGTGGCTGAAGATTAATTTATGGTGGCCAAGGACACCATTGGCCCACTGATGGAAGGACAGAGCGAGTGATCTGCAGAGGTGGTATGGACTTTTAATTAGAATTTACTTTAAATTCATCCCTCTGGAAATTTTCAGTTACATTTAACTGGGTTGACAAACTCTAGGGAGAAAACTTACTGGAGAGATTATGTATCCTCTCTGTCCTTGGAACACCTTAGGATCTCTCAGGAGCAGCCGGAGTGTCACTGTGGAGTTGTTGTCTAGGTTTCTGTCCTGTACCCTGCTTGACCTCTGTTGTTGTCATGTTTCTTGCAATGCAAGATGATTAAGTAATCTCTAAAGTCTGTTTTACTGTATCATAGATTTGATTCTACAAAATATACACCAATGGGTCTCTTAACTGCATGAAGGACTCCCTAATTGTATCAGCTTCATGAGAATTGGCCCAGTTGGGACAATAGTAGATATACCAGATCAGAGATCTAGCTCGGGCTGTCTGTATTAGCTAACTGCATTTTTCTTGAAGCTGTCTTCCACCAACTGAAACCCCTCGATTTCAAATAGAAAAAATTTTTCTCACTGTTTTAATTGCTTTGGATTCAGGCTCTTTGGATATTTGTTAATCGATGCTAATCTCAACCGTCAAATTTTTTTAATTGTATTTCAGACAAACATCTTTATCTCAGTAGTTTGGATTATATTCTCTACAACACACACAAACAAAACATGCCGACATCTCATAGTGCCATAGAAAGCAAGCTAGCAGGAGGCTGAACATGCACGCAAAAACAAGCAAACATATTGTCCACAGTGTGAGTTGAGACAACTACATCAAAGGAAGCTTCAGGCTGAAGATAGGACCTCTTATCCCTCAGCTTCAGTCCTGTTCTGCTGGACAGTTTGCTCTGTGTTTTTGTCCATCTCTGGCTTCTTATTTGCTTCAAGCTTCTAACTTCTAAGAGCGCTTGCCATTGACCAAACCCTTGTCACTTTCCTGCCTCTGCAGCTCACTTTTCACTCTTTCTCCATCTTACTTAGTGAGCTCTTAAGTGTGTTCATGTCTTGGAGGGTTTGATCAAAGTACAAAGGTAGAAGAGTACAGTATACTGCAGGGGTGTGAGATGACTGTTTTAGTACAGGCTTAAATAGCTTTTTTGGGATGGCTAAGAATCCGATAGAAATGAGAAGATACACAAATGTTTGTCTATTGTTGACAGCCGTAGAGAGGCTGTTTCTTATCCTAAAGGCCAACATCTATCTGGTTCTGCAAGTCCTCAGGGAGACTGAAATTCTATAAACTGACACACCTAAGAAGCTAGAAGACTATTAAGGCCGTGAGCCATTGCCATCACTATCATTGTACCAAGATACAGCAAGGATATGTTCGTACAGTCGTCCGAAAGATGGGTGGAGTGCACATAGCTGCTGCTATGATAGCACGGCCTCATCCTTTTCAGAATACATTTTTAGAAAGAAAAAGGGACAAAGCCATGAGGAGAGGATTGTGGCATTACCAAAAAAGATCTCTTCACACCTTGTCCTAACAGGACACAATTTAAGACGTCAAAAAACTCTGCCAGCAAGCACATTTATGAACACGTTACATATACGTTACATATACATGGCAAGGCGGTTCATGAAGCACTTCCAGATAGACCGTAGTTGTGATAAGATGATGGTTTGCCAGCACTGTTCTAATAATCCTCCTCAGAAGTTCTCGGGGTGGGGGGTGGGGATTGGGTTGCGATAGACAATGCTTTTCCTTAGTTTACACATTTCCCAGGAGAAATAAATACGTCGGCCTGTTTTCAGGGCTAACCAGGGAGTCAGATTCAGATGTCACAATTGTTTTTTTGTTTTTTTTTTCAAGCACACTGTTTTTTTTTCTTGTCAGCCTTGAGTTGTACTGGTACTTTCAGGATCCAAAATGTCCAGATTAGGGTACATTCTACTGGTCCGTGCTTACGAGCCCCTCCAAGGTTGTTTCCAACATGCTGGCGAGTCCCGAAGATGCAGGTGGTCTGCGATTCTCACAAATCATTTCCGTCTTACAGTTTAGCTCATAAAACAGCTGATTTTGAGTTCTCAAAGCATGAACCAAACCTTCACAAGGCAGGCAGCCTGACGAGGGACAAATTGGCTGCAGACATCGTCTTGTATGTTGATAGACCAGGAACCAGCCGATTCCAAAAAGCAGGAAACCTGTTATCATAAATCCAATTGTATATGTCTTTGGCGTCCTCCTGAGATTCTCAGCGGGACATGAGGGCTTTCTAAGATCCTGTCACATTGTTGAAAAGATTTTGTCGATTGTGTTAAAAGTCCAGTTGGTCACATCCATAAGTATAGTTTTTGTTTCAGACGATGTGTAAAATAGGAGCACCGATACACAGAGAGCAAAAAAGCAGAACAGGAGAGGGAAGAGAATGCGTGCGTCCGCCTCGTACCAGAGCATGTGAGGGGGGAAAAAGGCTGTAGTGCTTTCGGGCTCTGACTGGTGCAGTTCCCTTACCACCCTGTGATAATAGATAAGGAAATGTTGATACAGAGCAGTACATAACTCATGAAAAATAAAAGTGTTCCATACACAACTTGCATTCACACTTGAGCATGAGTTTGTATTGTACAAGATGCAAAAAAAAAAAGTTCTTTTTAATGGCCTCTCCTGTGTTTCTTCCAGATTCCAGGTGATTTAAGCCAGACATCAGATGATCCCAGCCTATCAGATTTTGAGACGTAAGGATATTTCTCATTTACTTTTTTCCATTAGTGTTTTAGAAAACTGAAAAATACCCCTCCCTCCATCTGTGAGCTTACGATCAAATAAGTGAATTTAGAGGAGTTTCAACAGGAGCGAAATGTTAATCTGCTTCCTGCAGTCCAAGCGTAGTGCTGACACACTGTTGATGTTGCTGCTGCCGGTGATAATGATAATGGCGGTGATAATGACGATGGCAGTAAGGGCGTTTGTTGTTTGTGTCACTCAGAGCTCATCGTGCTCTCATCAACGTGTGGATCCCCTCTGTGTTCCTGCAGGGCAGAGCTGCAAATGCCTACCACGTCTATCAGGTACACTCAGTGAGCCATTTTCTTTGTTTACCAGGCGAAAACAGTCATTTCAGTTGATCTGAATTTGATACCTCATATATATGTAGCAGATTTGTATTCATAATGAAAAACACTGACCAGAGGACAAATCCATTTTGAACATAAAGTGAGATAATATTCTTTATAAAACATAAAAAAGAGCATTAAAGATACAGTATGAAAAGTCAAATGTTCATTAAGGCAAATAGTGATGGAACAAGTAAAGTTTTAAAAGTTTTATTTTCTTGTGAAAAGCCCATCACCAGTGCTCAGTTGCATTATTGTGCTCAGAGATTTGTATCGTCTTGACTTTGCCAAATTAATGTATTTTGGTTGACCAACTGGGCAGTGTTTATCTACTGGTTTGTCACTATGCACTGACACGTCATAATTTTATGACCCTGGATTTATCTCTGTCCAGTTAAGGATTTGAACAACTTTTTGACTTTTATCTCAGACAAATCATTAATTGAAAATTTTAACATGTTCACTCAATTCCTGCATTTATTTAGTGTTATTTAAGTGATTTACGTAATCATTTATTTCGATTGTGTGAGTAAAGTCACAAGTAGTAATAGAGCGTGCATCTGAGCTCGGCCAAAAAAGAGACATTATTTTCTAACTATTTTGTGTCTCAAAGTTGTTTTGAACCTACAACTGTACTGACATGAACACTATCTAAAGATCAGACCTTGTTGCCTTCTGAAGTCTGAATTTAAAACATACAAGGGTTGAATGACTACAACAAATCTTTCCAGAATGAGTTCTGAACTCATTTATTTAACAAACACAAAATAATTATTTAGAATGGATGAGAAAATCTAGAATTCAGTGACAGCACATTTCCCAAAAATTCAAGAGGTTGTTGTGTTTTATCACACTTATAGTTACACGACTTTTCCTGTACCGATACATTCTGTTTTGTTTCCTGTGATTATTTATTTATTTTTTTGCCTTGTTTAAAATCTATTGCTTCAATTAAATTTTAAATTGGCTCAAATTTTCTAAATCCGACAAAAAAAATGTCAGGGAAAACTGCTAAGAAATGGGGCTGCAAGATATTAGAAAACATAGTTGCAATATTTGTTTTTATCTTGCAGTGATATCAGTCAAGATGAACTCACGTTTTGTCATTACAGCGCACTCCATTTGTTGGCCGTAGGAATTTAGAAAAGTGAAGTCCATTTGATAGCCAAATATGCCATTCTGGCATGCAGATTTTGTCTGCAATTTATTGGAATCCCTTGTGATTCTTTTCTTTTTTTATTATTATTATTAGATTTATTTATTTAACCTTTATTTAATCAGATGAGTCCTGTTGAGATCATGATTTCTTTTTCAAGGGAGCCCAGGTCAATAGTACTACAGTACCAGTTCCAAGAAGATTTGAGATAGCTGGCCTATTCAAGGCCAAGTGGGAAAGTCAGATTTGCTAAAAATTGTTTTGGGACAGGCAGACTCTGCTTGATTTTTTATGTCTGCCTTCAAAAGTTCTGCTGGTACTTTTCAATGGCGAATCCGAACAGCCAAATTTTGTGGTCGTTCCGCCGGGACATGCTTGTAGCCTTCCCCAAGGTTGAATCCTTCACGCCAGTGAGTTCCACAAGCCACAAGTGGCCTGCGATTCTCAGAAATCACGTCTACCTTACGGCTTAGCTCACAAAGCATCTGAGTCTGGGCGCTTGAAGCGCGGCATATTCTTTCACACAAGGCATACGTCTTCTGAGTTTGTTGATAAGCCAGAAACCCGCTGATTCTAAAAAAAAAATCCAATTATGTATGCATCTTCTGTGTCCTCAACGGACAGTACGGACAGACATACCATATTCCACTGGCCCCAGGAATCCATGTTTTCTCCCGAAGTGAATGTCCCTTCAGGGCATCTCCTTCACCCTGTCTTCTGATCGAGAAAATTTTATCAAATACATTTAGAGACCAGCTGACCAGATTCATGATGTACAATTCAGAAGATATGTAGAGAGGCTCTGAAATAGATTCCCAGGACAAGAGAGCAAAAAGCAGGAGGGAGGTGAAGCGACCGTCTTCATCAAGAGCAAGCAGGAACATATCTGTACATGTATTTTTTTTCATATATTGTGCAACAATTTTCTTTTTTCATATTTTAAAAAGTGTTAAAAACAAACTACAAGTTTATAGGTTTGACTGTTCAATTCAATAAATCGTCTCAGATTTTTCTATTTAAATATATTTTTTTCCCCACACTGGTTATAAACATGACCATTGTTGTCACTGCCAACATACTGTAGCTGTGTTCCTCCTGTCAGCAACTTCTACCTCTGCTGAACTTTTCTAGATATGAATCTGCCTCAGAATCATGAGTGCCTTTCACACTGCAGTCAGTGACACTTCAGTTTGAAAGTAAGACATCTCATCCGGGCTCAAGCCCTTCACACAAGGGATAAGGCCACTTACATAAAACGGTGACTCCTGAGATCTTTGCCAGCCATTTATCTGAGTTAGATTTCTTGAGAACTAGACTCAAAACCATTTTATCAAACCAGTGTTGCTTCTCTCCTCATCTGTCAAGCTACTGAGCAAAGTATGTGACAACAGCCCATTCCCTTGGTGAGTGTTTTCCTGTGTCTGTCACGTTAACAAGTGTTGCACCTCCCGATTCTCCCATGAAACACACCACCAGACAGTTTCAGACATTGAATCTTCTGGTTCACCCTCATGAGACAAATGAAGAGACACACATACACTTAAATAAACATCATGAATCACAAGTGTAAACACATATGCATCCAGTGGTGCAGACATGTTTATTGCATGCTGTATGTACAGGTAGACATGAATGCACACACACACATTATTATTATCTGCTCAGAAAAAGAGATGGACGGCTGTAACTCCTGTCAGTGAAAACTATATGGGACACGGAGAGACAGGAGGCACATCCTCAGCTATAACTGAATAACTGATGGTCAGGCTGGCAATCAAGCTCAGCTCAGCTTAACTTATGCATAGTAGATGCAAATTCACAACTCAGGAGTCGAGCTCAGAGCTGTCTCTAGTCTTTTGGGTGAAACTGTCTTCTTTCCTCCTGACAGGGTGGAAGTACAGTTACAGCAAATGAAATGGATTGCTATAATTCCTGCTTTTTACAGCTTCCAGGCCTTATGCACATATGTCTGGCTTCATTCAACACTAAAACATTGTTAAATACATCTGAGTATCTTTTAAAATGTGATGAGAAGTATTCTGTTTATATATTGTTTAAACAAATATGATTTAGACAACTTTCTCTTGCAAAAGTGACAGTGTTTATTCTGGTGCTGTTATTAGTTAAACATTTTTTGTCTGTTTGGAACAAAAAAAAATGCTTGCAGACTGATGTTACACTATTGGCAATTTGCCACTGTCTCAATATTCAATGGTTGTGCTCCACAATGAACCAATTAAAGCATACCGACCGCCGGTAGCCACCCTCACTCATCCCGGTTTATGGGACTGTCTTAATCGTGGTTCCAAGTAAACTTCTCCCAGGTGATGATTTTGACATAAGCAGACAGCATTGACCAACAGAGCTGCGTCGCTGGATGACCCACACAGTTAGTTTGTTTTTTCAAGTTTTTTAGTTGTCTAGTTTCTAGTTTGGTATGGAAGCTCCAAAAATAGTACCATGAACCAATGACAAGGTCCAGACCTTTCTGTCTTGATTGGCAGATCAGAGGATTCGGCGCCAGCTGGAGGGCGTTACAAGAAACAAGCACATTTACAGCAAGTTATCAGGGATGACTGTGCAGCATGGCTGCACCCGAACCTATAAGCAGTGCTGGGATAAGCTAAAAACAATTTTCAGTCTACTCTTAAGATGCCTGTTCACTTTGCATTGACAATCCTGCCTGAAGAGTGGGGAAACAAATCACAGTGGCCAATCAGCTACACCGGAGAAGAACCGATAAGACGAGAGCCAAGTGGAGTCGCATTTATCAATAGCAAAGCAGCTAATATGTTGCCAGCTGCACCCAGTTTGAGGCTCTTACAAAAAATACAGCTTCTGACAATGACTGAACTCTTTTACTTCATCAACCTTAAAGTTTAATTGTGTTTTCTCTTTTTTTTAACTTGAAATAATTCTTTATTCCAATTGAAACTTAACAATTTTAAAGGAATGCATCTAACTAGGACCTTTCATCCAAGACTTTTATACCATCATCACATGAGTTAACCATTTTGGTCAAATCTTTAAAATAATGTGTGCAATCTCATGCAATATTGCCAGATTTGTTAGTTATCAGGTTGCTGTATGTGTTGATGTTCGCTATTACCAATCTGCTGCTTAATATACTGTATTATTTTGCATTATTAGCATTTAGCGTATATCTTAGATCCTTGTATACTGTTTCTTTTTATGCTTTTTTGGTGCTATTTTTGGGTGTAACTGGGACCTTGGGTACACAACTTCATCTACCACTTGTGATGCGAATGACAATAAAGGACCTTGAACCTTGGACCTTGAACTTTATCTCAGTTTCTGTAAATGTTTTTTTTTTGTGTGTGTGTGTTTGTTTAAGTCAGTTATTTGTGGTGGCCATCTTAAATTGAGTTGAATCAGAACGTAAAACATTGTAGATGTACATATAATGATTACTTTCAGCGAGTTTTAGTTTTTTAATTGAAATATTTTGCTAACAGACAGATGGTGTTGAATAACAGTTAATGCCAAATGCTAATGTATCTTTTAATCATCCAGGACATAAAAAAATACAAATAATTTGTTAATGCTATAGTTTTGTTCTAAAATGTTCAATGAGTAGCATTTTGTCTGTCGGTTTGTATATTTTTTCCTGTCTTCTCTATCTAATCAAGGTAGATGGTATCTCGTTCTGCTGGAGGCTTCTTCCTGGTGCCAAGAATGCAACAAAAATAAAACTAATGCAATCTGTTGGCTTTCTTATATAGATAAGTTTAGCTAATTAGCATTTTATGTGATTTTTTTTGTTGTACAGTGCCATGAGATGTTTGTTGAAAATTGGGAAAATATATATATAATCTGATTGGAAACGGATGTCTCAGCTTGTAGCACACCAAATTTTAGCTTAATATTAATACTTTATGTTTGCTAATGATGATTAGCTGTGGAGGCCATCTTGAAATGGAGTGACTTCAAAAATAAGGCAGTTGTAGATGTTCATAAACATTACATTCTGAAATTGTCGTCAAAATTTGCTCAGTGGATATTTTGCTAATAGACAAACAGGTTGATACCCAAAGATAATGTCAAAAACCAAGCTCTTGCACAATGTATAACTCTTGGAGCATATGTTGATGATGATGCTATTACCATATCAAATTTTATATCTGTTTCAGTAAATATAGTTAAATTATAGCCATTTATGTGTTTGCCAAGGTTAGTTGGCTGGGGCAGCCATCTTAAATGGGATTGGCTCTAGAAGTTAATCAAACTAATGAACACACACACAAACACACAATTTTGGGGAAAACAGTGTCTTTTCACTTTTGCCAGAGGGCAAAAAATATAACATTAGTTAAAAGTAAAAGATGCATAATGGTGGATACAGTCATCCATGTGGAATGTAGCAGTAATCTGTGTCAACCTGCATTTGGGATTTGTGGATTGACTCTGGCATATATATGATGAGCATTTTCTATGTGTTGTGCTGGGATAGCCTGATTTCTTCTTCTCAGTAACTATCTCTCAGAGACCAATGTCCAACCCTGGAGCTAGTATAAAGCACAGCCCATCTGGTGTATTGGATACTTCCACTTCTCAGAGCTATATTCGCCTAATGGCTCCCTGTGGAAACAGCTTTTGTTCTTACACAAGCTAATGGATGGCCAAGGTTACTGGAGTCACTGTTGTTAAGGTGAGGTTCCTGTGATGACTGAACACTGAGCCAACAGTCTTAAAGACCTGAGTGTATCATGAAGAGAGGGGCAGGGGTCTCTTAAAATTCCCCTCATGTGAATACTTTCTTTTTCCACAGACGTGCACACATTCATATGCATGCCCAATTGAACCAGTGATGAGAGCAATGAGGCATAGTTGAAGCCTGGGAAAGCTTGGGGAGCCTTTGAGAAAGTGTGGGATTTTGAGGTAAAAGCCCAAGTTAGGTCACAGCAACCTTGTGGTTGGGGGAAAAAGCACACTAGAAGCTCTGGATTGCTGCTACTTTCAAAGAGATTAAAGTCTGATCTAACCTGCATCTTACATTCTGTGACCCTAAATGTCCCTCTGTCCTATCTGTTTTCCTCCCCTGCTGCTTTCCTTTTTTGTCTCTCTTTTGTCCTGCCAAATTTTATGACACTACAGCAGGTATAAGACTACTTGTACTCCACTTTCTGTCCTTGTGGGTTTTTTTTTTAACTCTCAAAGGAACTTTTATTCTTCAAACTCTCTGAAGTGTGGTAAGGCCTGTGGATGGATAATAGGAGACAGACAGCAATGGAGGAAAAGATTGATGCATTTTTTTCCCCATTAAATGTTGGGTTTGGATTTTTGTAGCACACTGTGCCTCTGGGCTATTGTCCCTCTGTCACTTCATTCTTTTTTGTGCCTCTTGTCCTTTTTCAACTCATAATGGGAAAATTATACCAGTCGAGGCAAATCATTGTCTCCCTTCTGCACCAAAAAAAAAAACAAAACAAAACAGAAGCTATTAGGAAAGAAAACATCATTTGCCTTTAGTCAATGAACAAAGTGTGCTCAAGTTTCTCATTATTCTCTGTGCATATCAGACCCATGATGTGTTGTAAAGAGCATTTGTTAAAAAGTGAATAAAAGCTCTTTTAACACCTGGCATGCCTTGTATGGAATCGGTAGCATCGTTCAAGGCAGGCTTGAGTAGCCTTCTTGTTTCGTTGTGATTTATATAAGGACTAAGGCAACATAGGGGTTGAAGCTAACCCACTGTTGTTATCCTACGGAGATGTCGAGAGATTTTGTCAGAAATGATATTGTCAGTATTTGTAAGGAATCACTTCTTGACAGTGTGATGATGACAAACCACCTGTCCACATGATTTAGAATAGGAAACATCTGAGACATTTATTGCATAATGCTTCTTGTCAGTGTCACTGAGTTACATGCCATACCTCCTATATTAGGGGTATTCAACTGGCTGCCCACATCTGGCCCACTTCATATTTGTTTTTATTTTTTGGTTCTGGGTTTGGGTTTTGGGTTCTGTTTATTGCATTTCTGATTCAATGCAATAAAATAAACTAATTTAAAAGGTAACAGATCATTGTAAACTTTGGTTTATGATTTTAATTGCTGGATGTCCAAACAAGCATACAACTGGCAAATAAAACAACTGGAGAAAATTATTCAAATTGAAATAAAATTAACTGTGAGAATACAGTCAGGGTTTCCTGCAACTTTGTAATTCCTGGAAAACCTGGGAAACGGCTTTTATTAACATTTTCCAATTTTACAGACAGGGGGAATTCAGGGAATTTAATAAAACCATGCATAAATAAATAAATAAAATTGTGGAAAACTCAAGGAATTTGAACACTGATCTACTAATTAAAATGAAAATTTTCTGAGATTTTGAAGAGGAGATATTTGTATGGAGTTTGAGGGAAAATGAAGGTAGTTGGGGTGAAGACAGGATGCAGAGGACAGAGTAAGATGAGGAGGATGACTCGCTGTGGCGACCTCTGACGAGGGGAAAAAAAAGAAAAAAGAAAATGTATTAATGCTAGTATTCAAGTATCATGAGTCCATGTTCTGCTTCCACAGTGTACAAAGTACATTCTGTAGTACATGCATCCTTACTGATAGGCTATGGTGGCCTTTTAGTATGTGATCTTCTTCTTCTTCTGCTTTTCCCTCTTCAAGGGTCACCACACAAAGTCATCTTCCTCCATGGTTTTCCGCCACTCCAGATGTCCTCATGCAATACCACACCTCCTCCCTTGGCACCATGTCATATGCCTTTTCTAAATTTACAAAGATACAATGGAGTTCTTTCTGACCCTCTCTGTACGTCTCCATCAACATCGTCAAAGCAAACATGGCATCTTTGGTGCTCTTTCTTGGCATGAAACCATACTGCTCACAGTCACCTCCTGTCTAAGTCTAGCTTCCACAACTCTCTCGCAGATCTTCATTGTGTGATTTCAACTTAGTTCCCCTGTAGTTGCTACAACTCTTTAGTTCCCCTGTAGTTGCTACAACTCTGTACATCACCCTTGTTTTTTTAAAAAAATGGGCACCAGCACATATCTTCTCCATTCCTCAGGCATTGTCTCACCCTCAAATATGCCATTGAATATTTGAGTCAAAAACCTCACTGCTATCTCATCTAGACATCTCCAAACCTCCACTGGTATGTCATCAGGTCCTACTGCCTTCACCTTCTTCATTCTTTTGAGAGCTTTCTGGATTTCACCCTCATTAATCTTTCTCATTTCCGGATCCACACTTTACATGGCCTCTACTCTTCTTTCTCTTTCATTCTCTTCATTCATTAACTCCTAAAAGTACTCCTTGCATCTTCCCATCACACTCTTCTCACTTGTTGGGGACTGCCATGCAAATGCTTGGCAGGCATCTATTATTCTACACCTTGGAAGTGCTTGGAAGTGTGTCTACATTTCTATCTCCGTTAATCCGCCTGAACCATATATACCCTCACAAAAGTTACATCAAAATGACTGGCTCGGCCTCGTGGTGTGTGCTATTACTTTTATTGGCATTTTGAGTTACCATGGCGACATAATTTGCGAACAAAGACGCAATATTTCACCAACCCCAGGAACTAGTTGGTGACTGCCCACTTATTTGTCTACACCTGAAAAGTGTATCTTTTTCATCTTTAATGCAGCCCAAACCGGAACATGGACGCCCACA
>JARVGQ010000610.1:10920085-10924478 GCA_031762355.1 Hypsolebias martinsi | reverse complement strand
CCCCAGCAGAAGAGTTCATTTTTAAAGTGTAATTTTAAAACTAAATAAAAAAGCAGCCTTAACTGAATTGAATTGAGAGCTTCTCTTTAGTGCTGTAGTTGTTGTTTGGGGGAGCTCCTATTCAAAATCAGATTTATGATATTTATTACCAGTACTTAAGACATTTTCCTGTACTGAGTGTACTACACATAATTCACACAAAAACAATGTAGAAAGTTCATTATTTCTTAACTTTATTAGGGTTCCATCATTACCTGTAGTTAGTCTGTAACGTGCTAAATAAACTGAAATACAAGCAAGCCCTGAAGGAAACCAAGCTACAAACTGTAAGATAACACTGGTCTCTATGAAGATAAATCAGTTTTAACAGTAGTCACACAACATATGTGTACAGTAAGCTCCACAAGCGTACCACAAATTTGTATAAATGTGTACTACAAAATTCACAAATGCATAAGCAGTTTGCACATTTCAACATATACACATTACAATTTGCACAAGTAGGAATATTCTGTACGTACAAATTGTCAAAAACACGTGCACAAATCACCTGCTGAGGACAACTCCGTAAACACAAGCGCATGGATCAGTTTATCTGTGAATATGACTTTTGAGACTGTCACAAAGGTAATGTACATATGAGGCTGGTAAAAACTGGGACATCTAAGTCTTACTTGATTTACTGAATTATTGGGGAAAACAAATTTGTAACTCAGCACAGCAGCTCATAACCCCAATATTAAAACACAAATGCACATAAAGGTGCATGTAAAAGAATTAGAATACTGTATAGTGAAAAAGTTCGATTCTTTTTGTCACTCATTTCAGAAAGTGAAACTAATACTAGATAGATTCATTACAGTGAAATATTTCAAGACTTTTATTTCCTATAAAACAAAACAAAACAGTGTCTCAGAAAATTACAATATTCCACAGCCAGCTTTTGGTGCCTTTGTCGGTGTGGGCTGGAGCCAAGTCCTGCTGGAAAATGAAACCAGCATATCCATAAAGCTCGTCAGCAGATGGAAGGATGAAGTCTCTGAAGTGTCCTGCTAGATGCTGCATGGACTGTGGACTTCAAAAAAGACAGTGGACCAGAACCAGCAGAGGACATGGACCCAAACCATCACTGACTGTGGAAACTTCACTCTGGGCTTCAAGCAACGTGTGGATTCTGGGCCTCTACACTCTTAACTTAAACTGAGAAGTAAAGAAGTCCCCAAGTTCTCCAGACTCTGGGACCTTGATTTTCAAATGACATGAAAATGTATTTTAATATGTAAAGAGGACATTAAACCACTGAGCAGTCCAGTTCTTCTTCTCCTCAACAGGTAAGACTCTTCTGATGTTGTCTCTGGGTCAGGAGTTGCTCGACTTGAGGAAGGAGACATTTGTAGCTCGTGACTAGAAGTTATCAGCTGATCAGGGTGTGACACCAGGGGTTTCCTAAATTGAACCTCTTCACAATATTCCAATTTTCTGAGTTACTGAGTTTTTATTTTTATTTGTAAGCCATAATCATCAAAATTACAAGAAATAATGGTTTGAAAAGTTCACTTTATGTGTAACAAATATATGTAACTTATGAGTTTCATGTTCTAGTATGATTGAATTTATTTCAACTTGGTCACAATGTTTAAATTTTTTTATGTGCACGTGTACACTTAAAATATATTTATTTTTATTAGGCATTTTTCCCCCTCTGACAAAAAATACTGGGAAATATATTTTAGCAGCAGAAGCAGATTTTCCACAAGAAGAAAATGTTTGTGGACTGTGCAACTGAAATAAACGAGAAATGGTTAGGTTGTTCTTCTTGTGGAAAAATGACTAAGAAAGTATATGTTTACATAAATAAATAAATAAAATGAAGAATAACATGCTCATTTTAGGTAGTTTATTTCAACTGTACATTACCCGTAATTAACGATTTTGGAATACAGTAATGTTAATGTCAGCAGACATAAGGACATTTTTCAGGTTGTTCAGACAACAAACTCTTAACAAAATCTGGTTGTCCACCTAAATTTATGGTTGTTCATAATCTTTACAATGAAGAGGACAAAGCAAGTCCCAGGAAATATGTAATTTAATAAGTATATTGCACTATATACCAAGATTACTACGGTATATACAAACGTTGTCAGCCATCTTGTGGACTGCTTGGACTGTCCAAACTACTGCGTGGTCGACTCTTTCAGGAGCTGCTCATGTGGAACTTCCTCACTCTCCTCCTCGTCCTCTTCCTTGTCATAAGATTTTGCAATACAGGCACTAGCAGCACATTTAAGGCAGGGATTAAAGCAGACAAAAAAAATCTTTCGAATGAAAAATTTTCTACACCTAGTGGGTAGTTGTTTTATTTCTTGGTTTTGTTTTTTGTATTTTAATCACAAAACATCCTCTGCAGCAGGTGGGTAAAACAGAACAGGTACACAAACAAATAGGAAATACAAGCTTCCCTACAAACACCACATCTGTGCCTACCAATCACAAATCCACCATTTGTTCAGAAATGATGTACACAGTAACTAAATATTATTTAAGTAAACATAACTTCTACTAACATTAATAATGTTTACTTAAACATATATTTATGTAAACATTATGTAAGTAAATGTTTAGTTACTGTAAAACTTGACATTTAAATTACTCACAATACAAGCACCCCCGCCCCCCTGATAAACATAATTCCTCAAGAAATATTTAATCTAATAAGCAAAGATTTTCAACCTTATAATTAATGGTTGATGGCTGAATCAAGCATCCCTGAACTGTAACAACAAAATTTATTCTGAACATTGCCGATGACGTTGATTTATTGCGGCAACCTCACTCCTGCTGTCGCAGGAGGCTGTGAAGCAGCACCTCTGTGTCCCTCCTCCCACGCAGACACGGCATGAACAGGTGAGCCCAGCCAGCTCTCGTCACCTTCTTATGAGAGATGTGGGAGATGGGGGGAGGAGGAAGCAAAAATCATCCATCTGGGATGGTCCTATCCAAATTGGGACAGTTTCATTTTTACACATGATGAAAATCCATCATGGCGACAGAGAACTTTAACCCATGTCTAGTTCACTTAAGTGCCCACCGAACAACCTCGAGGCGAGATCTGGTTGTTCAGAGATGAAAATAATTTGTCTCAGACAAATGGAAGCCGTTTATGTGGAAGCATATGCATTTTAATATAGGGGTTATGATCTACTGCGCCAAGTTAGAAATGTGCATGTTCCCATTATCTCGGTAAATCTGGTAAGGCTTAGACGTCCCAGTTTTTTCCCAGCCTTAAACGCAGCGTTACTTTTATGATTCTGAAACAGCAGTAAAATTTCAAAAGTCACATTCAATGGCAAACTGATCCGCGCGCTCGTGTCAACTGGTTCATCCAGCGGGTGATTTGTGCACGTGTATTTGATAACTTGTAGGCACAGAATATTCCTACTTGTGCAAATTGAAACGTATACTTGACAAACTGCTTATGCATTTGTGAATTTTGTAGCACACGTTTGTAAAACGTGTTACGCCTGTGGAGTTTATTGTACTCACTCTTGTGTGACCAGACTTGAGACTGATTTAACTGCATAGGATTCAAAAACATTTTCCTGGAGGACAAATGCTCAAAACATCAGAAGTATTGGGAGTAAATTGTTCACACTCTTGAGCCTGCTGCCATGAAATATTTCTAATGTCCAGCATTTCAATGTAAACTGATGTCTACAGCTTATTGCCTTATTTGCTCACAGTAAGTTGCTTTATCAGTTATAAAATCAACATGGATCATGCATCAGCCACACTTGTGTGCACTGACTAGAGTGAGGGTCCAGCAATGAAGTGACTTTTGAGGTCCTGCTCCAGACCAATCATTTTCAAACGTTGCATCTGTATGCACCATGACGGATCCTCATCCATCATTTCTGGCCAAACTCTGTCTGCTTTGGGGCTTGGTTCTTTCAAGATCAATGCTTTCAAATAAATCAGAAGCACACTTCAAAGGTTTATGCAGGAATGTGCATTCATGTTTTTGCTATGGTGTGTGTGTATGTGTGTGTGTGTGTGTACCCCTGGACTGCAGTAGATCTGTCTCCTTCAGTGTGCAGTCGATATCAATCTGCAGCTGTCTGTTCAGACTTCGGAGTACAGTCATTTCTTCAGGCTGCATTGAATGCAAACAACCCAGTTAGTTCAGGCAAAAATGGAACAATAAGCCACATCTTCCGTTTTAAGTCTTTGTAATTAGGTTAACTTAATTTTTTTCTACCAGCTGATATAGTCCCAGGGCGTGTTTAATAAACCAACAACTTATATGACCACAATATAAAGGCAGCTTGAAGTATTTTGTCTTTGAAATATCTGACAGTTTCACAGCTTGTGGTTTTCACTTTTGTCAGCAACT
>JARVGQ010000610.1:10902585-10915085 GCA_031762355.1 Hypsolebias martinsi | reverse complement strand
TGCAGGCGAAGTTATTGGAAACTCAAATTAACGTTTGCTATCAGGTTCGTGCCAAACACTTATCAAACGGTGAAGAGTCACATCATGTTTCACACTGAAACAGGAACAGCGCTGCTGTTCATAATCAAATCTATAGGAAAGTGACGACTTGGAGATGGTAAAACAAAAAGAAAAGAAAACTGGTAAACATGTATGATGGTGACAGCAAGGCTCAAGATAAACAACACCAGAAGATACTGGGTTAGATTACTGACCATGCTTACAACTCAACACTGTTTTATCACGAAAAGATTCCCTTTGCATACATTTACTAATCCACAAACCCATGAATGGTTCTGCCAATTCATAACTTTGGGTTTTCCCTCAATCTATATGATACTTTTGGGTGTTTTGTGATTGTAATTAAAGTAAAAGTTACAGATGAATCTGTTGGACTTGATCATGTCAGCTGGACATCGGGGTAGAAGCAGCACTCTGATGTCCACAGTACTTGAAGGACTTCAACAGTGAACGTTTGTAGTTTTTGAGATGAGCATCCACCACCAGATGCAAGGGTGGAGCCAGGGAGTGGCCAATGGTGGTCTGGGCCACCTTGGATTGCTCTTCGGCCACCTCATCAGCCACCCAATCATCTGAGAAAACTGTACTTTTAAGTAATATAAAACTATAAAGCATAATTTCCTCAAATGATGGTGGCCGGTTTACATAAACATATGGTGGTGGTGGCCATCTTGGATTTTGATGTGGCAATCCAATTTTCGAAAGGAAACTTTCTGTTGCCAAGATGTAGCCACAACCAAAATAGAAGTTGGCACATTGCTTATTTTTCAAGTTAATCAGATTACAAGGTTTATGGTGGTGGTCATCTTGGATTTTGATGTAGAAACCCAATTTACGAAAGGAACATTTTTCAAGTCCAGATGCAGTCACATGCCAAACTGTAAGTTTCAAGTAATTGTGCTCTCAACATTCACAGATGGATGGATGGATGGATGAATGGAGGGTACAGTAGTCCCTCGCTACTTTGCGATTCGACTTTTCGCGGACTTGCTGTATTGCGGTTTGTGGACGTACAGTACAATACATATACAGTATACCTAATGCTTCCTTTTAGTTCCACAACTGGGGGGGGGGAACAGCTGGCCACGACTAGTTCAAAAAAAAATGGCACAAATACAAAGGAGGAATAAAACAGAATGAATTAAGACCTAGAACTTCTGGAAGGAATGCATACCACCCATCGCATTTCATTTAAGATCATCTTTTGGATGTCAAGACTAGCAGGTGCTCTCCTTTAAAACATGAAAATGTCTTTGTTTTCCTTCTTATTATTTTATGGTATAGTATTCTGGACCAGACAACTATATTACCAAGCTTTTAAACAGTTTTCAATCATACATTAAATTGTCCATCATTAGAAGTGATCCAACTACAATGAACCTCCTATCAGCCAGACTTGGACTCGAAGGTCCAAAAAAGCTTAGTCTATCGCATCGAATTCAACTGTATACATCTTTGTTAAAGGCCCGTGAGTGTGAACAAGGTGCTAATTCATGCTGTAATAAGTGTAAAGGTAATGTGGCTACAATGACACTGAGTCCAAAATAAATAAAAATAGATATTTGGATGAGGGTGGATTTCATGAGCATATGTTACTGGCTATACATGTACAGCTGATTAGGCTATACGTAAATATGTGTGTGTGTGGGGTGGGGGTGGGGGTGGGGGGTTAGTGTGTGACAGCTTGTAATCAGCAGTTAAAATACGCTCTGGTCTGTCACAGCAGCTGAAAGCGTCGAGCAGCAGTAGGACAGACAGAACCTTCGCCCAGCTGACACTTGGACTGACCTGCTGCATTTGTTTCACGTTAGCTTGAACGCGTGTTAGACATTTTGTTTGTTTGTTTGTTTATTATCCAGACTCCAGTGACTGCATCAGAGCCAAACTTGTGATAAAGGTAAGTGTTTAGAGATGCTCAGCGAGTCGTGTTTAAACTACTGAACAACCGTTCTTGTTTTGTAAATTATGTGTCATCTCTGCAACGTCAGAAAAAAATCCATTACTTTGTTTGTTAACCAATTCACAGAACGACATGAAAATGTTACACAAACCATAATTATTTAAACACCAAACAACAAGCTCAGAAATTTTTTTTGTAAAGCTTTTTTTTTAAAACTATCTTTAGCTGCCAGGCTTGTTTTAGAGGAAAAATTGAAATTTGTTAACATTTGTCTGAACAGATTGTAGTGGAAAGTTTTGTGACCAAACCAACAGAGATGCATCAAACAGCAGACACGCCAGGTTGATTGTAAACATGATATCCACTGATCCACTGTGTCCCTGCAGCACATGATCCCATCCCATCATTCACCAGATATAAATAAAGATTAAAGCGTGTCACCAATTACATACTGGTATGGCATATAGATCTGACAGTTCAATGACACGACAGAGTCAAATGACATAAAAATCAAAAATGTGGAACTTTGTTTATTTTGACTTTAAAGTCCTGAGCCAATAAACTGTTTAAGGGGAATGTATGAAACCAGTATCAAACAGTACGATAATTAAATCCAGAATTTAGCATTTGTATGCTATATTGAATCAAGTCTCTTTAATTAATAAACGTCCAAAATGTGGTTATGATGATTTTATTCATGTTCTTCCTAAATGCAACAAAATGCTGACCATTCCAAATGTGTACTTATAAATTTGCCTTAAATGAGTAAATGTGATGTGTTTTTGCTCCAAACGTTGCTGTCATAAAAGCCAGAAAACTCAAATTCATGTGATGTTTTATTAATCCAGAGTTGTGTTACTTTGAACAGCTGCTGGACGTCTTCATGATAAAGATATCATCACGAGGTCTGCAGATGAGACGTTGTTGTAATAATTATAAAGTTACTGATAAGTGCTTTTACAGAAAATTGCAAGTTTAATTAGTTTTAGTGACAATTTTCTTTTCTAATCCAGAGCAACTGATAATTCAAAGAAAATTTGAAGCATAGATTTGAGCAAGAAAACCTGTAGATCCCAAAGTACTACTCATACATAAAAACTATTGCAATGGTTTATTATCTGGGTGTCCAAATACTTCTTTAAAAAGTCTTCAGTTTATCCAGAATGCTGCTGCCAGAGTCTTTATGGGAGCTAGTATGAGAGACCATATGCTAATAATAATAATAATGATAATAATAATAATAATAATAATAATGAGTATTGTGTGTTGTCATCACTGTATATTCCCATACAATAGCGAAATTGGTTTTTGCATTTAACCCATCACACCTGGGATGAACACAGGTGGGACAATGGGTGGTTATGTGGGTGCCCGGGGAGCAACTGGGGTTTGGGTGTTTTGCTCAGAGGCACCACGATATGTGGGAATGGCTGGGGATCGAGCCTGAGGCTTTTGGGTCCCGGGTTGGCTGCCCTGCCTCTACCCCATCTCGGCCCCCACGTCTCTCCAGTTTTAGCTTCTCTCCACTGGCTCCCTGTCAAATTCTGAATTGAATTCAAAATCTTACTTCTAACCTACAAAGCCCTCAACAACCTAGTTCCATCCTATATTCAAGATCCTATTGTTCCATATTTTCCTAACAGACCACTTCAATCTCAGACTGCAGGTTTACAAGTGGTTCCTAGAGTTTCCAAAAGCAGAATGGGAGGAAGATCTTTTAGTTCTCAGGCTCCTCTCTTGTGGAACCAACGTCCAGTTTCTGTCCATGAGGCTGACACATTGTCCAGTTTTAAAACTGGGCTGAAGACATTCCTTTTTGATAAATCCTATAGTTAGGGCTGGCTTGTTCTGCTGCTACAGGCTTAGACTTCTAGAGGACAAATTGACCAGATTTCTTGAAATGAATAGTTACTATTGTATCAAATTGAATGGCTTTTATTTGATACTATTTCTATCTTAACATGTGATTCTTGACCTGCCATTGTGTATCTGTTCCTCCTTCCTGTTCCTCTCAAACCCAGTCAGTCGAAGCAGATGGCCGCTTGTCCTGAACCTGGTTCTGCTGGAGGTTTCTTCCTCATGAGGGAGTTTTTCCTTTCCACTGTTGCCTTTGTGCTTGCTCAGGATGAGAGACAGTGACAAAGTGAAGATTCAACTCAATCTGCTGGCTTCCTTAGATAGATAATGTTACTAATTAACTTTTTTTTTAAGTGAATGTTTCTGTTCAGTGACCTGAGGTGACTTCGTTTGTGACTTGGCACTTCAGTATGTAAATAAACTGATTTTTTTCTTTTAATTTAATTAAAATGTCAGTTTTTACCTCAGAAACTAAGGTTAAGAAATAATAATCCTTAAACAATTTCCTTTTTCTAAGTAAAGTTATTAGACTTATGAACTGATTCTGGTCTGTCAGCTAAAAATAAAAACAAACAGAAATAAAACAGACTCAGGAACCCCCTCTTCTGTCTCGTTTCCGTATCAAATACTTTTTGCAGCATAGTGTACAGTACTTTTTCTCCTTATTACATTTCTATTTCAGAACTTAAATGCTGAAATCAGTGCTGTCACATTAAAACAGATAGACATTGTGTAGCCATTGTTGTGACAAAAGTTATGACAAATAATTAAGTTTCTTGAACATATAAATTCACTTCAATCTGACACAAACAAAAATGCTCAATAATAATAATAATAATAATAATAAACTTTATTTATATAGCACCTTTCACAGACATAGGAATCACAAAGTGCTTTACAGAAAGGGATACATGTAATAAAATCATAAAACTCAAACTTTTAAACTAATTTGAACTAAACTTTTAAAAGCATTTGTCAGTTTACCATACACCAGGGTTGGACAGCTAATGAGTGTTGACGGTACTCGAGTTGTAAGAGTTTCCGCTCCTAAGCGTGTTGCCTACTAGGGGAGTGGTGGCACAGAGGTTAGAGAAGTGGGCCTGTAAGATCACCAGTTCAACTCCCGGTACCGACAACATCAAAATGTGGGTGGGATAGGCAAAAACCCCACACCTGCCTCCACCTTTATTTGCCCCCCTCTGGGCCCATGAGCAAGGCCCTTAACCCCCACCATCTGCTCCTCCAGATGCCCTAGATGGCAGCTTTCTGTTCCACACAGAGGGATATAGTAGCTCGGTGGTCTGTGGTTGTGTCAGGAAGGGCATCCAGCTTCAAAAAAATAACTGCCAAGTCTTTGCGCAACTTAGTTTGCTGTGGCAACCCGTGACGAAGGGAGAAGCTGAAAGAAGAAAAAGAAGGCATGTTGCCTACCAAGGCTATCGAGCACCACCTGCCCGCTGCTTTTGATTTGAGGTACCCTTCCGGCTTAAACAGGCATACCCCTGGGATGCAGTTTTTGAGATTACTGTTTTTCTGGACTTGAATAGAGCAGGGTATCCAAGTAAGCCTCAACGATGTTGGTGCAAGATTTCCAAGTGGGTAGGACTTAATAGAGGTAGTTTTTATTTTGTTTCATTTTTGTCTGAGGCAGCACAGAGTGACAGATCATGGCAAATGGAGGGAGCCGTTTTATTCACGACCAGGCACAATGGTGGAGCCAGAGGGTGACCTATAGTGCTAGAATGCAGTTTCTTCGCATATACTGTATGTTGGCGGTCATCTTGGATTTTGAGGTGTAAACATGATCACGATTTTCACAACAATTTTCCCAACACAATTTTCAGCAGTGACCTTTTTTTATATCTAGATACAGCTAGACACCAAAATTGAAGTTGGTGCATTGCTTATTTCACAAGTTATCCAGCTCACAAGTTTACAGTATATATAAACATATTAAACAAATGAACATAAGAAACATATAAAACCTGGCTGAAACATGGCTTGGCAACAACTTCCAGACAGTGCCATTCAGTTGGACGGGCTAGCATAATATCGGGCCTATAGGAATGCATCTCAGTCCAGTAAAGTATGAAGAGGAGGAGCTTGTGTTTACATTAACACCCAGTGGTGCAAGGACTCTGTGCTTGTTGCAGCATACTGTTCTCCGATGGTGGAATTTGCTGTTGTTAGATGCAGATTTTTTTATTTACTGTGCAAATTCATAGTTGTGGTGTATTTTCCGCCCAACGCAAACACAAAGGAAACATTGAGAGAACTGCAGAGCCATCAGTGAACTGCAGAACATTCATCCAGATGGACTGTTTAAAATAGCTGGGGATTTTAATCATGCAAATCTCAAGTCTGTTCTCCCTAAATTCTACAAACATGAGGACTTTGCTACAAGAGGAGCAAACACGCTGGATAATGTTCACACTAAAATTTCCGGTGCCACTTCGGATACTCAGACCACATCTCTGTAATGCTGATTCCAGCTTATACAGAGCTTGTCAGGCTCACAAAACCTGAACTAAAACAGGTGAAAACCTAGCCAGAACGATCCATCTCTGCTCTTCAGAACTGTTTTGAGTGCACTGACTGGGACATGTTTAGGGAGGCTGTAACATACAGCGATTTCACCAGTCTAGAGGAGTACACAACTTCAGTGGCCTGCTATATAAGCAAATGCAATTATGATGTCACCACCACTAGAACTATCACTACCAGATCCAACCAGAAGCCGTGGATGACTCCAGAGGTGCATGCACTGCTGAGGGTCCATGGCTCCGCTTTCAAAGCAGGTGACCAGTTGGCTCTGAGAACAGCGAGGGCAAAGCTATCCTGGGGAATCCAAGAAGCAAAGCATGCACACTACCAGAACATCCACAGCTACTTCCAGAACAGCAGTGACACACGGCACATGTGGCAAGACATCCAGGCCATCACCAACTACAGAACTAAACCGCCTGCCTGTGACAGTGATGCCTCCCTGATGCCTCCCTGATGCCTCGCTTTCAGATGCACTAAACAACTTCTACGCTCGGTTCGAAGTGCAGAACAACATGGTGGCAAGGAAGACCACCCGCCCTCGCAACAACCAGGTGCTTTGTCTGATTACAGCTGATGTGAGGAAAACTCTACACAGAGTCAACCCACGGAAAGCTGCCTGATTACACAACATTCCCAGCAGAGGACTCAGAGAATGTGCAGACCAGCTGGCAGGTGTTCTCACAGACATTTTTAACATCTCCTTGAGCAGCGCTGTTGTTCCAACATGCTTCAAGACAACTTCCATTATTCCTGTGCTGAAGAAATTGTCATGTCATGCTTCCATGATTATCGTTCCGTAGCACTCCTATCACCATAAAGTGCTTCGCGAGACTCGTCATGTAGCACATCAGGACCTTGCTGTCTCTCACCAAGGTTCCACTGCAATTTATGTACCATCCTAATTGCTCAACAAACAACGCCATAGCTACCACACTTCACTTGGATTCCACACACTTGGACAGAAAAACACTTAGGTTAGGATGTTGTTAATATATTTTAGCTCAGCATTCAACACCATCATTCTTCAGCATCTGATTGGAAAGCTGGGACTGACCACCTCTCTCGGCAAATGGATTCTCGACTTCCTGACTAGGAGACCTCAATTCGTCTGGATCGGAAAGAACACCTCCAGCACCACCATACTGAGCACCGGAGCTCCCCAGGGCTGTGTACTCAGCCCACTGCTGTTTACTGTGCTTACTCATGACTGTACAGCAATGCACAGCTCGAATTCCATTGTAATGTTTGCAGATGACAAAACTGTGTTAGGACTTATCAGCAATAATAATGAGAATGCATACAGAAAGGAAGTGCAATGGCTAACGGACTGATGCAAAGTCAACAACCTGTCTTTGAATGTTAACAAAACCAAAGAGCTGGTCCTTGGCTTTAGAAAAACACCAAGGGACCTCTCCCCACTGAACATCGATAAGTCCTCCGTGGAGATCGTCAAGAGGACCAAATTCCTTGGGGTTCACCTGGCAGAGGATCTCACTTGGACCCTTTACTCCAGCACCATCGCCAAGAAAGCTCAGTAGCATCTCTATTTTCTGAGGAGGCTGAAGCGATCATCTGCCACCTCCCATCCTCACGACCTTCTACAGAGGAGCCATTGAGAGTATCCTGAGCAGCTCTATCACTGTTTGATTTTGGAATTGCACCGCATCAGATCACTTCAACACTTGTTCTCGTCAAGGGTGGGCACGCTCCTTCGCCGCTTTGCTTTGCTATGTCCTGTCTGTGAAACTGCTTTAGAGCCTCTTTTACATATCTTCCAAATCATAATTTGCAATGGATTTGCTCAGTTGGTCCCTCAGCGCAATTAATAACATTTTTTTGATGAGAAGGTATGCTCTAGGCAAGCCGACTTGCTCTGATGGCCCGCACGCAGCTGGATATGTCATCGATTCTTGAAGAAAGTGGAAGGTGATGTGTCTATCTCTGCTGTCAATTGAGGAAATTGAGGACACATATATAATTGGATTTGTGATAACAGGTTTCCTGCATTTTGGAATCAGCTGGTTCCTGGTTTATTAACAAAAAAGGAAGTTGTCAGCAGCAAATTTGGCTTTGGTCAGGCTGCCTGCCTTATGTAATGGCTTGGTTCGTGCCTCGAGCACCCATACTCAATTGCTTTGCAACAAAGCTACAGACTGGATGTGATTTGTGAGAATCTTAGGCCACTTGTGGCCCTTAGCATTCGCTGGCAGGATGTAACAGACCTCGGGGGAATACTCTCAGGCACGGACCAGTGGTGTGTCCACTTAATTTAGATGTTTCAGAACTGAGAGGACTGACAGACTCAAGGAAGACATAATGAATAAAGTTCTGCCTGTCCCTAAAACAAACATGTTTATCTGACTGGCCTCGACGGGCCACCTTATCTTAATCCACCTGGAGGCTCTGTAAACCTGACGCTCTGCCCCCTCCCCTCTCCCACCAGGTAAGTCCATGGACCAGTCAGAGGGGCCCGGCTGAATAATCATACTATCATCATTTCAGGACTCTTTGGATTCTATCTGATTCTGTTCTTGGCCATCCTTGGCACCCCCCGAGAGTTTTTTTTTCCCAGATCTCTCCAGAGGGAACTGAGCAAGTACACAATTTTCATCAGAACTTTTACATCGCCATTGTGAGTGTCCTTGACATGCTCACCGCCCTTGCGTCTTCTTTCCCCTGTGGAATGTCGGCGTCACTATGTGTTTGTGTGCAAGTTTTGTGTTTTGTTCCCCCCCCCCCATTTTCAGGCTATCTATCTTGGGCCAAAGATAGAAAGCCTGTTAGGACTTTTTTTGCCCCCAAAACCTATGTTGTCACTTTCACCACTTTTATTGGCTGTCCAAACAGGTAGCACTTGTAAGAGTATTCAAGGCTCAGTGTGATTTATCTGAATAAATAAAGGTTGAATTGAATAAAAAAAAAAAAAAACTAGCGAATTGTGAAGACAGCTACAAAGGTCACCGGGGTCTCTCTTCCATCTCTCATGGGCATTTACAATAACTGCAGCATCAGGAAAGCCCTCAGCATTGTGGAGGACCCATCTCACCCATCACATGGACCTTTTACTCCGCTGCCCTCTGGGAGAAGGTACCGCAGCATTCAGACCAACACAACCAGAATGTGTAACAGCTTTGTTCCACAAGCCATCATACTCTTCAACTCTGAAGTCTGACAAACACACATGATGGACTCTGACACACACATACATGATGGATTCTGATGCGCGCACACACAATTAAATTCAATTTAGTTTATTTATATAGCGCCAAGTTACAACAGAAGTCCTCTCAGGGCACTGAACAGAAACCTTAATATATATAAAAATAAAAATAAGTTAACACACACACAAACACACTCATAATAGACTATGACACATTCACAATGGATGCTGACACACGCACAATCTAAATACACACAACTACTGTGTTGTACTGTTTGTGACTTTGCATATTTTTGCAATCTGCTCAATTTTTTATTTTATTTTTTTTGCACCTTACACAGTTTACATCTCTGCTGCTATAAAAATAGAAAAACTTTACGTTGCTAACCACATATCAGAACATGTTTCTACCTCATGTACCACCTACACATGTACTACCGGTAATCAACATGTGTCTCTAGTCTTGTCTCTTGATTTCTTGTTTAGATTGAAATGTATAGATTAGGTTAGATGTCTTTTTGCATTTACCATAGATCTGTTTGTATTTATTATACTGTTGTGTATCTGCACTCCGTGTTGTATTGTTTTTGCATGCTATGTTCTGTGTTACACCGTGATCCTGGGGAATGCTGTTTCATTTCAATATGCACTTGTACATAGCTTGAAATGACAATAAAACCTCTCTGACTCTGACGTATGGCAACAGTCATTTAAGATTTTGAACCCCAGTTATGAAAGAAAGCTTTTTAAGTCCTAGAGGTTTCCATGCACTAAAATGGAAGCCCATACCTCAGTTAAGTCAGATTTGGATGGTTTCTTAAAATAAATAAATAAATAAACCATCCAGAGAACCAGATTTAACTTTGATACATTTTTCTACCTGGACTATTGAATCAGGACATACCTCACTTATTTTTCAGGTTATCATGCCAAAAACACAAGCATTATTGTGGCAGCCATCTTGGATTTGGGTGTGGCAACCCAATTTTCAAAAGCAACATTTCTTGCATCTAGATGTAGTCACGCACTAAAATCGAAGTTGGTAACTCGCTTAATTTTTAAGTTATGCTCACAACATGCATGGATGGACAGATGAACAGACAGAGTAAAAGAAGGTATTTCCAAATCCCCCTCTTTGTTAGGAAAGGGAGCATCTGGCATGTTATTAGTGCACAATTTAAACGCATGTCTCTCTGATGATGTGGAGGTGTGCCTATGATATAAACAGCTTACAGATATGTAAAAGAATCATCAATGCAGAAACATATACTCCATTCCAGGTGACAGCTTTTTTCAGAGGGCTTGCGTATTACAGTAAGATAATGTTAAACTACATACTGCATGTGTTACAACAACATGGATTCATTGATTCTGATCTGACATATTTGCAGCCCAGGCCTCTCACAGATAGAAAACATTTGGAGCATTATGAAATGAAAAATCCATCAAAGAAGACCCAGAACTGTTGAACAGCTAAAATCCTACAGAATGGGACAATTTCCCCTCCCAATACCTCCAGCAGCTGGTCTCCTCTGCTTTCATATGGTAACAGATAGGTGTTGAAAAAATATTGGATGCTTCACAGTGATGCACATGGTCCTGTCCCAACTTTTATGAAATATAATACTGCCATCAAATTCAAAATTACCTCATTTTTCCTAAACATGGTAAAAATTCTTAAAGATTTCATGTTTCTTTTCTTCGTTTGTGAGTAAAATATTGGTTTATAAAATTTCCAGTTCACTGCATTCTGTTTTCATTTGCATGCTATACGTCTTTTTTTTTGTAAATAGGGTTATATTAAATCTAACATATAAGTTCCAACTTCTGAGGTAAATTGAATGCAGCATTGCTTCCTTACTAACAGGATAGCAGCTCTTTGCCTTCTCTCAACACTCCCTCATTTTCATCCTGTTCTCTAAACTTTGGGACATTATTTGGCTTTGACCCCAGTTCTGTTGCTGGTTTGACTTGGCCCCAGCAAAGCTATAGTACAAGTTACCCCTTTCAAACACACTCACCTTCGGGAACTGGTCTAAAAGCTACACACAGTTAGCTGCAGTATCTTCTGTTCTAACCTGCAGTGGGTAATCAAAATGGTCACTTTTTAAATGCAAAGCAGTGTTTAGTAACAAAATAAAACAAACAAAAAATAGTATTACAAGGGCAAGTAGATAAACAAACGAAAAACACATTTTTCATTAAAGCAGTAGTGTTCCCTGTAAGGAAGTCAGAGGTGTAATATTATCTACCGTAATTTGCTACATCTACTGTAATTTAATTTGATTCAGATTATTTGGATTTTTTTTTGTCATATTTCTGAAGTTTTTAATACTTTTACTACCCAAATCACCTTATTCTTTGTCATTGCTTTGTTTTTGTGGTGCCTTTTATAGGCCTCTTGAAATTTCTTTACTGTGCCCACATTGTATTTGCTTTCTCTCCTCTTTCTACAGTTTGTATTATCTTCCTAACACACTGTACCCACATTGATGTTGTTTGACTTCAGTTGCACTGAGGACAGCAAATTTCCTGTTTCATCCACATCATCTGTCTCTCAGTTTTGTAGTTTTTCTCTCTTTCTTCATTTCATGCCTGCCAACAAAGACGGGCAAATTCCAAGCAGCTGATAAAAAAAAAAGTCTCACTGTGACTTGTATAAGCTCAAAACTGGAGCTACAGTAGTGCTTGAAATTTTGTGAACACTTTAGACATTTTTACATTTCTGCTTAAATATGTTCTCAGACATCATCAGATTTTTGCACAAATCCCAAAAGTAGATAAAGAGAACCCAGTTAAACAAACGAGACAAAAAAATGTATACTTGGTCATTTATTTATTGAGGAAAATGATCCAATATTTCATAATTGTGAGTGGGCAAAGTATGTGAACCTTTACTTTCAATACCTGGTGTGACCCCCACTGTGCAGCAATAACTGCAACTAAATTTTTCCAATAACTGTTGATCAGTCCTGT
>JARVGQ010000610.1:10697717-10707809 GCA_031762355.1 Hypsolebias martinsi | reverse complement strand
TATTTTATGTGTTTTTTGAGGGTACTGTGTTAGCTAACTGCTTGGAAATACAGTACTGTACATGGTTAAGGTACAGAGTGTACGCTGGTGTTGTGTTATGTTGAAAAAAAAATGTTTAAAATGCCGTTTACCGTGCATTTTCCGACTTACGGCAAAATCGGGTTATGAACGGTACGTAGGAACGGATCTTGTTCGTAAGTCGAGGACTACCTGTATATGCGTGTGTGTGTCAGTCAAGCCCTTTCTTTCGTTCCATTTTCAACTTTTTGTGCCTCATAATCTGCGATGAAAAGAATGAATGAATTGTTAAAAAAAAAAAAAAAAACTGAAGAAATAGTCTGAATAGAAAATGTGAAAAAATAAAAGGCTCAATAAAACCGGTCATGATAAATTCATACAAACAGTGCACATCACAAACAGATGACATTACAGTGTTATAAGAGATGCCCCCCCAGAAACTTGAAATTCAAACAAACTGTGTAAAAGATGAGAAACTGAGACCTGCCATCACTGTCTGTGGTTTCCCTCCAGGCTGTACATTGCTTTCTTTTCACAGATTAGAGTCTGACTCCTCCTGGTCTGAAGCTTTGGGAGAGAAGGGCTCATTTTCTACAAACACTGATTTTAGCTGCCGTGGGTCTTACGAATAGCACATGCTGTTTCTGAAAAGCTGAATACTGTTTTCATTAAATAATTGATTGTGCTCTGCAGTGAATACCTTGAAATTGTTTTATAACGCACCAATAAAAAAACACCAAGAATGACACTTAAAATAACAAAGAAAAGTTGCTTTTTGCATAGTTTTAGTATCATTTTTAATTTTATTTGTTAGGCTTTACTCACATTGGTTTTCTTCTGATTTATACACCATTTGTAACCCAACAAAGTTAAGTCAGGTCCTCTGGACAGTTTCTTTTTGTTGAAACGTTTTGTCTTTCATCCAAAAGACTTCATCAGTCTGAGGAGCTGCAACAAATTCAGTCTTATAAATAGCACCTTCACATAGTGGGTCAATAAGTTTGATGGTGCTCACATGTTTGCCCATTTGTAACATTTTAACCCAGAAATTGCACACTTTGCTTTAGTAGAACTATAATTTTCACTGGTTTAATGATTCAGACTCATTTGCCAGCAGTTTCATGAGATCAGTGCCAGCTTTGTGGCAGAGATGTATTTTATTCGGAGGAAAATTTGTTCAGTCGGTTCTGTAAGATAAATAATAATGTTAAAATAATTATTTTTGCAGCCAGGACATTGCTGCTGCCCCCTTTTGCCATCAAACAGCCTTTACCCCTTGATGCATGATCTCCGATAGACCTGTGGTATTTGGCACCAAGCCTTCAGTATCAGGTCCATTTAGTTCTACATGTTGTTAGGAGTACGTCAACATGGACTGGACAATTCATTCAAAGGACGTTTAAGTGGACTGTGATCTGGAGTGTATCCCCAAACACCGTGCTCTTCCTGCCTTCTTCTTTCTTCTTACCATCCTGGTACCATGTCTTCCCCTGAGAAACTGACTCATCAATGGATTAATAGGCCTTAGCCACTATTTTTTATTGCTCCATGTTTTACATATAATTTTTCAATTCCCATTTAAGGGGATTTCATTGCTGGGGAAGGGTCAGTATTTGACTGATTAAATTAGTCATGAAGCAACAATCAGTGGTGTGCTGAGTGTTCAGACATCTTGAGTCAAAAACAATACTAATCTTTTCAGCAGTTTGAGCTACAGTAGCTCTTCTGTTGGATCCACCAGCATGGCAGGTTTTTCATTCTAGGATCACTTCTGATAAATCTTCTCTACAATCAAATATTCTAAAAAAGCTACAGTTATATAGATACTACAGCCACACTGCCTATTCCTCACAAGTATTTGTACAATTTGTAGAATCTTTAATTTTTTTTTCTTTTTTTTAACTTTTTACACATTAATTCCAAGGGCAGTTTTTATCTGCTGCCTTATTATTGCACTTGACAGGGACAGCAGTGGCTGAGTTGTTAGAGCAGTTGCCCTCGAATGGGAGTGTTGGGGGTTTGATTCCACCAGCTGAAGTGTCCCTGGGCAAACACCTCATTGCCTCCAATGTGTGTCCCATCAGTGTATAAAAACGATCTAAATCTTCTATTAATCTCTACAGATTGAAATTACCGTATTTTCCATCATACACGTCATTCCGCCCTATAAATTGCATCAGTCCATATTCGTCTAATAAAGTGGAAAAATCCGTATACATGTTGCTTCGCCGTATAAGCCGCATCTATTATGCGTCACCGCTTACAATCAAGAAATGTGGGCCAAACCCAGAAATGTGGAGCGGTGTTGGTCCATAAATCAATGGGCTGCCAAATGGTGTCTGTGGGACCGTGCATCGGAGGACTTAAAATAATCTAACAAGATTAACACTTAAAACAAGTATTTGTTTGCTCAAAACTATAGTAAATGTGTGTTTCAGTCCATTAGGCCATACTGCTGCGACTACTCTGCTTCTTTCAAGTGGCTGAAAGTGGTACTGCTCTTTTTTTTTTTTTTGTCAGAATGAATAGAAACGGTCATATCTCAGCCAAAAATTGGTTTATAAATATGGGGAAAAATCCATAAATATGTTGCTTCGGCCTATAAGTCACAGGGCATGTAAATTGTGCAAAAAGGTGTGACTTATAGGGTGGAAAATACAGTAGCTTTGTATAGATATAGTGCTGTGTGAACGGGTATATGAGGGCACAGATTGTGTTGTAAAGAGCTTTGAGTATATTGACTAGACAGAAAGCAGCTATATAAGTACAGTCCATTTACCTCCAAGATCCAAACATTTTTCAGCTGTCAGTGGTCATTATGTACACCTGATCAAAGTTCTCTTTGTGTGTTTTGGGTAATTGTAATCTTTCTAAGAAAATGTTAGGGAAAAATAACTTTGGTTAATCTCTATTTGTTCATAACTGTCTCAGGATGAGAGCTTCTCAACACACTTGCAGCTTCTGTTGAAGAACTGTGGATTTATGAGCAGTGTTAGATGATTGCTCTCTAGGGCAGAGAAACAGAAACAGAGGATGACAAGAGAGGGTGGGCTGAAGATCTGTAGAACAAGAGAATAAAGCAACTAGGTTCAGAAAATAATATTGCTTCTTAAAAGTGGCTGAAGTGTGATTAACTGTTCAGTAGTCTGTGATCAGGGATTACATTGTGACAGGAAGCAGGCTTATATGAAGACAAGGATTGTGAGCGATGACAGTTGGTGCCCAACGACCTGCTGGAACTGCTCCTGCAACTGGATACAGAAGACTTTATGTGTGACACATTTTGAACAGAGAAAGTGTCACAGTAGATTAACAATGCTTCTTTATCATCTGTACTCTTGCTAACTTCTATAGAACATGCATAAAACAATTATTCTAAGAAGAATGCAGTTTCTTGACACACCTATGCTTTTCCTGGCAGTAGTAAAACAAGCGATATGCTGATGTCCCCTGTTGCTGTGGGATTTGGATAGTGGATGTTTGAAGTTTTCAAGACGCCCATTCTTATGGACTAGAATTCAACAGAGAATGCAAGTAAATTTTAAAGAGTTTGGTGCAAAGTATTCAAGTGGGTAGGATTTACACTGTGTATTAGAATAGAGGGGGTTATTAAAAAATAAATAAATTAAATAAAATTATGTATATATAAATATATTTTTGCTTGTCAGAGGAGAGTGACGGATTCTGGCAAGCTGAGGTAGCAATTTTATCCACGACCAGGTGCCATGGTGCATAGGTTAATCTTTGCCCACTCCAATCCATCCATCCATCCATTATCTTTTAATCGCTTCTTCCATTTTGGGTCACAGGGGTTGCCGGTGCCCATGTCCAGCAATCACTGTGCGAGGGGTGGGGGACACCCTGGACAGGTCGCAAGCCCATCACAGGGACACATGGAGAGTTAAAGTTAGAGTTACCTATCAGCCTAAAATGCATGCTTTTAGTCTGTGTGAGGAAACTAGAGTACTGGAGAAAACCCACTCATGCACAGATTGAACATGCAAACTCCACCCAGAAATCCCCTGGACTGGGATTTGAACCGGGGACCTGCTCGCTGAGAGGCAGTAGCTGTACTAGTTGCGCCACCATGCTGCCCTGCCACTCCAGTCGTGAGGAAACTACTTTTAAGCATTATAAAAATTAGAAAGCATTTTCCTCAAATGATCAGGGTGGCCAGTTCATATATACCGTATATACATATATATATGAACTGGCCTTTTTTGTACCGAACATGAACTGAATCCTTGTCTTCACGCACATCCATCCGCAGACCTGCAGTCGCTGCACTGCACGTCTGTGGATGGATGCGCATGCACGTACCAGCGTAGCGAAAATATTTAAATAAAGCTGATTTGAACATTTTTAAAGGTAATGTTCAGCTCAGACACACTTCTGCTATAATATCAGCCAACAAATATATTTTTTTAGGTGTTTATTTTGCTCAATTTTAGAGATGCACGGTTTCATTGGGCTGGGCGCACATGTTACCCTCAACACGAAACTAATTATTTCAAGCTGATTTGAACATATATGTGCATTAATTAAGGAAAGGTTTGCTCATGAGTTTGCTCATTTGTTCAAAAACTTTAAAAACCACAAAAAACATTTGTGTCATTTTGCCTGTTACTAAAACGCATGTGCTGCACATGTCACCCCTAAAGAAATATATTCTGCAGCACCTGCTTTGTGATGTCTGCATGCTTTAAATGTGTAATTACCGTAATTTCTGGGCTATAAGCCACTACTTTTTTCACACTCGCTTATACAATGCTGCGGCTAATTATGAATTTTAGATTCCCCCTACGTGCGCAGAGCAACTTTTGCTCAAGTCTGCTGGTGAATCCTGACAGCCACACAGGAGGAAGATGGATACTGATCAATGACTTCCTAGTAGGCTACTGTATTTATTTATTTATTTATTTTAACCAACCACGTTACAGGCACCGTTCAGAAAAAAAGCATTTACTGTATGTATTTAAGTTTTAAAAATATTCTTGCGTGGACACCCACAGCTTATAAACAAGCACAACCTATATATGTACAAAAAATAAAAATAAAATAAAATTTGTGGGCGGGGCTTATATTCAGGTGTGCTCTATAGTCCAGAAATTACAGTAAAAGGTCAGTCTAATAAAATGGTTTTAAAATGGTCTGAGAAGAGATAAGTTAGGCATTATTGTATTTTTTATGCAAAAAAGTGTTAAATTAGGACAAATAAATACAAACAAATATATGAAGAGGAAGAATTTATGACTGTATTGTAGATTTTTCTCATTTTTGCACTTGAACTTTTTTTTAAGTCAGTTGTCTATCTGATGAAAGTTTGATAAAAAAAAATTTCAAATTTTTTGAAAACCATACTAAAGTAATGCCAATGCGTGTCATAATCTAATAGGTGTAATTAATTGTTGAAATTTACTCATGGCTGCTCATGAATTATATTAATGTATTTAGTTTTAATTAGCTGATATTTACTCCAGATTTTTATTTCTTCTTTTTTTAAAATCACGAGTCAGAGTTTGTGAAAGCAGGTCAAATCCTCACCAGTTTGAGATAGAAGAGTTTGTCATCTTTAAGAATTAATAGAAACATGGCCTTTGCAATGAACTCCTCTTCTTTAATTGTTTTTAAGTCACCAAAACCAAATTTCATCCAAAAGTAATGCATCTGCCTGTTGAGATAAACTAATAACGAGCCTGGAAACAAGGTAAGCAATGAAAGCGGACAAGATGGAAGCATCTGTCAGTGTCTGTTCACCGTACGAGTTCAGAGCCCAGAGCTAAAGTGACATCCTCAAACTTCATGTCTGAGTTGATGTTAACTAAACTAAAGCATGGGAAGTCCGCCCTGCTACTTAAAACATCAGGATGTCATGTCCAATGTCATACAAACAAACAAAACAAACGTAACAGCGCTGCTAACAGCCCAGAGTGTTTTTTGTTTTTTAGGCTTTTAATGTATGTTATAAATATTTGAATTATGTCAGGCTGTAAATTTTTCATGTGTGATTTTTCAACTTTCAAACATTAGTCTGGGCCTCATAAGAACTGGCGCTCCTGTACCGTTTCACATTTTATTGCCCGTTTGATGTTGATGCGATGAAATTTTTAAAAGAGGGGTGACCGTGTCGCCTAAACAGCGCAGGTCATCAGCAAAGCAAATGGGTTTTAACGGCAACGTTGAAACGAATGCGGCAATCAGATGGAAACGTCGACACAAATGAGTCTGGAAACATTCAAACTGAAGAACGTGACTCCTGTTTTTGTTCTGAATGATTGAGAATCTGCAGCACTAACGTTGGTGTTTGACCACATCGATAGCTATGTTTACATGGACATAAGTAATCAGATTAAACGGCCATTCGGAATAAAAATGTGTCATGTAAACGCCCCATTCAGATTATTCTTTGTTGATTCAGCTTGGTCTGAATGAATTTGTAATCTGAATGAGACGGGTGGTTTATGCTGATTCATAATCCAAACTTTGTGCATGTAAACACTTAATCTGATCATTTTATTCTGATCGTGGAAAGCTGACCTAACTGTGCATGTGCGACCTATGTCTACCTCATGCATGTCCACCGGGTTAGATGCTAATAATATTAGCATGTCGGGGAAGCAAATCTGGTCGTTGAGCGACACATTTCTACTAGAAACTTTGAAAGAACTCAAAATGATCTGTATTACCTGTAGCTCAGTGCAGTAACGTCTCCGTCATTAAAACCTGGCACGGGTCCATTTTGGGAGCTCAGGTTTGTTTACGTTCATCATGGAAGTAGAACTGAAGTAGAACTTCTTCTTCTGTGTTTTTTTAAAGAAAGTTAACCACTCTGCGCATGTCAGTACCTCTGTTCTGAATAAAAGCCCGCTGCATGTAAACGCTCGTCGTGAACGGATTGTGCCCTTGTAAACGATACATTTGGATTATTTAATCTGAATACATTTCAATCCGATCAAAGAATTTTGTGCATGTAAACACAGCTAGAACTAGCGTGATGGATCAAACTTGAGTTTGTTTATACTAGTGATGAGCACACTGCTCATCAATTTCAGCTATTTTGCTAACAACTAATAGCGGAACAATTTATTTTAATTTTTTTTTTTTTTAGCAGATTGGCATTTTTGCTAACTTTGGAAACTGTTAGCGCAATTAGCTTCCGCTAATTTAGATTTCGGTAACGATAAGTCCGCCAACAAAATTCACAAACTTATTCCTGTTTGCTTGTTGTTCAAATCAGGTCTCTCTTGTAAATGAGTCCCAGAGGCTCAATGGGACTAACCTGTATAAAATAAAGGTTGCATGAATGCTTGCCAGCTTTAAAATAATCCTAAAACTTTAAAGTATTTTCTATAACAGCTACTTTTTTATTTTGGTCCTTTAAAAAATAAATATCCTGACACCGTGTGGCCCAATTATTCTCTTCATGCCAAATGTTAGTGAGGTGGAAAAACAGCGCGAATGAAACACAGATTTTATGATTCGTCTCATGAATATATAATGCGCCATTTATGGCTAAACGGTATTCAGAGAAGCAGTAAAATATGACAATCTTATTAACAGATCCTTGCCGTCAAGCTCTCTCATGTTCAGGCAGAGGGAGCAGCGATGCGCCTTGGTAAATATTAAATGCTTTAAGTGCTTCTGGTAATACTTGTGTATGTATTTTGCATAAGTACCACCAGCCTGTCAGCGGCTGAGAGAAGGAGAGGAGGAAGGGTAAGTAAAGTCAAGTCATTTAATTATGTATTTAATATCTTAATATTGTCTGTTAGAACATGGATTGAGGAGATTAGAGCACCTGACAGCCCACTGAGTCTATACAGCTACTTCTGCTTTTCTTTGACAGAATCAGGACATGAGAAGAAGAAGAAAAAAGTAATTTCCTCTTAGTTTCTTGCCTTTTGTTCGTCCTTACCTGCAGATGGCAGACTGGCTGTACGCCGGCCCCTCGGCGGCGCTGAGCGCCTGGCCCACCTGAGTCTGTGTCAGGCCCAGGGACAGCCGCCGGATCTTGAATGCTTTGGCGAATTCACGAATCTCCTCCAGGTTGACCCCGTCCACCTCGCTGGGGGCAGTCTGCGGGTCTGAAAAAGCGATATGTTACACATCTCATTTTAGCTCCTCCGTCGCTTTTATTCTTCAGAGTAAAAGAGGTAAACAAGCAGCCGTTTGTGATCACATCGCCTCTAAGCAACTTGCTGCTCTGGGTCAGGACGTATTTGTCGATGTAAACATGTTCATGAGAGGCGTTTCAAAGAATAAATACCTCTGAGGTGCGAATACAAGCTTTCATGCCTTTAACTTTAAAGTATAAATCATCTAGCTTACAGTATGGACAAAAACACATGACCTCGTTTTTGTTCAACTGCAGAGATATAGTTTCTCTGTGAATACATACATATTCTAAAGCAAACATTAAAAAATGTATAGACGTTCTAAAATCTTTATGACCTAAAGTGATGAAGTCTCCAAAGCAGCATTGACCCTCACAAACAACAAGTCCAAAATAAAAGCTTCTGCACAAAGAAACCTTGCGCAGATGTGGGAAAAACTTGACAGAAGCATTTTAAATAATTTTCCTGCTAATAAAAAGCGATTTCACATTGTACATCAATGTCAGGTGCCCTGGCATCCTGCTTACTAAGGCAAAGTTTGTGCCTCTGAATAATTCATTCTGGTCATTATCAATGAATTATTAAAGGAATCCTCCAAGCGTATTTAAGGAAAAATCTATGAGGCTGCCATCTCGTTGTGCCTCATAAGTGACGTGCAGCGTATGCGATGTGCTCCAGACGTGTGAACACTGGGAAGATGAGGGGCTGCAGACTCGGAGCACTCACGGCTTCGGGTCCTATCATCTCCACAGTGATGAGCATTTCTTCATCATTCCCAGTGGAGGCTATTTACTTAGTAGATTGAAAGACTAATGGAAGCTGTTCTCGACTGGTTCTGCTTCTGGAGCCATAATATTTGTTAGATATTGGGTCAGGACTCAGACACCACTTTAATTTGAACCCAACTCAAATGATGATTAGAATAAAACTTCACTAAACAGAAAGGTCCGTAAGATGTTTTAAAGACAGAGCAGAGTTGTAGGTTTGAGAAATGACTGTGAAAGAAGAAATAATGATTACAAAAATGTACGTTAAACTTGCAAAACGATGTGCAAGTACTTAAAACAAAATGTTGTCATGCTTTTTCTGTTTGTTTGTCTTCAAGAACTTATCTTTATCATTTTCTTCGTTTGAAAGCCTGAAAATGATTAACAGTGTGAATGTTTATGAAGCACACTATTGTGTGTCTTCTGTATGTTTTCAGCATCTTTCTTGTTCCATTTCAATAAATCATATACCAAAATGTTCAGCTCGTTCAGGAGAAGGGTGCTATGACTTTTGGTAATGGTGCAACTTTAGCTTTTTGAAATATTTAGCCCCTTTACTGTCATTTTTTTCAAAGTAGAAAATGAATAGAGCTCATTTTACATCCTTCAAATCTTTATCTCTGTTTACACCTTTTACTGCTCCTTTCACATTTTGTTCTGGTTCAGCTTCCTTATGCAAATTAAAAAAAAAAATTCAGCTAATTTCAGCTGGTTTTTTTAGTTGTTTTTGCTCTTTTCAGGTTCTTTCTGCTAATGTCAGCTTGTTATGCTCCTTTCAGCTTCTTTCTGCAAGTTTCAATATTTTTGCTATTTCAGCTACTATTTAGTTGTTTTTATGCTAATTTTAGCCTTTTCAACTAATTCCACATTTTTTGCACTTGTTTCAACCTTTTTCAACCCAATTCAGCAAAAATGTGCTCTCTCAACTCTTTTCTGGTAATTTAAGCTTCTTTTTGCCTTTTTAAAAAATGTATTAATTTTTTTTAGCTACTTTCAGCTTTTTTGTTTGTGTGCAAATTTCTGCCTTTTTCAGACGATATCCAACTTTTTGTGCTCATTTCTGCTCCTTTCTGCTCCTTTTCTTACTGGGCACAACTGTGCTCTCTCCACTTCCTTGTGGTAATTTAAGCTTCTTTCTGCTTTTTTAAGCTACTATTTAGCTTTTTTTCGTGGGGGGGGGGGGGGGGGGGTGC
>JARVGQ010000610.1:10668039-10683614 GCA_031762355.1 Hypsolebias martinsi | reverse complement strand
TCCGACTTAAGTTCAATTCGAGTTAAGTTCAGCCCGTAGGAACGGAACTCGAACGTAAGTCGAGGACTACCTGTATTCTGCAGTTCTAAACAGAATATTTACCGTTCCAGCATATTACGGTGAACCAGCACCACACTTTATTCGTTAACTGTTTGCCCTAAACAATTTTTGTGTGTTGTTTTGTCACAGGAGACCACCTGTGTCCTTTTGTCTCTGTTGGAGCATTTCATGTCTGGCTGACTGATGAACAATGTCAGACATGACTGCCTCCTCAACCCATTCATCTGTGGTTCTGACCTTGTTGACAACAAGCCAGCCAACCACTTTCTGTCAGGTTTATTTTGGCTCTAAGAGTAAACGATGAAGGCATGCTTTTTAACACAATGTTACCACCTTCCTGTTTGCCTACTGGTTGTCTGTGCGGTCACTTTTTAAGGGCTCCACATGCTTGTAAAAACAGGGCAGCTGGCAATGAAGTCTTGTTTCCACATCTTTGCCCAGCTGGATTAAGTCAACTGGCTCTGATCATACACATCCAACAAACGCTGACCTTCATTTCAAGTCTGGCACAAGAAAAAACACAATCTGTTAAAAAAAAAAAAAAAGACGGACAGAAATACTTAAAGCAATGGAGAAAAGACCAAATCCATTAGGAATCTTCAAAGGAGCGAAATAAGTATTAAGGGATTATGAACTGTGTGTACAATTGGCTTTGCGTGGATTTCGATGTTTTCAGAAACAATAGGTGCATACCAAAGTTGGATTTAAACCCACACACGGCACAGCCTTGGCAAATGTAAAAGCATCAAAATGTGAGCAGTTTTCAAGAAGGACACAAAACTGTACAAAAAAAAAAAAAAAAGTACTTTTTTTTGCCTCACCGCATCAATCACTTCTACTTCCTGCTTCAGCAGTTCACACGAGGACACCAACATCCTTACAGACGACTTTGAATCATTGTCCCTCACCGTCTTCACACGGCTTGCCCCCCCTTTAACAGAAAAGATTCATCCAAGTCTCTGATGTTTCTGCTCTGAACGTAAACCGTTCACATACGAACCGGAGAGAAAAGAAAGCTATAAGAAGAGAGAAAGGCTATGAATATTTATATATACTGTAGAAAAAAAAGCATATTCTCAGTGATCGCTACAAAGGGCCAAGATCTGGAGTTTCACAGTCTTTCTCGTACAACAGGTGCAGTAACAGTACCGACTCTTTGTCTCTGCTGTGATGACGCCTGCCGCTCGGCACTGTGGGAACACAAAGCAAAGCCCACCCTGTAATATATTCGGAGCATGTACGTGCGAATGTGTTTGTCGTGGGTGTATTCTGTATAAATTGCTTGTTTTGTTTTTTTACTACTAAATTGACTTGCTTTTTATTGTTCGTTTTTAATCCTGCTCCACACCTTCAGTCAGATCTCAGGTCAGCCACGTGATCCTTAAAGGCAGCAGGGTGTTGCACAGCATTAGTCAAAAATGTCCGTTTAAGACCCCCTTATCACACTCTCAGCTGGCTTAGACGTGTGTGATTTAGGAGCTGTAATATTGGGCGCTCCTGGCACTGGCAGTAAAATGTGTCTCTTGTATACACGCCATATATTAACATCTTTATCTCTCATCAGATTGTCATGTGCACCTCTTCCTCATATATTCTCAGGCTTTAAAATGAGCTATTAACACTTTATTTTTGCTCGTTCTCTCTCCACAGATCTGTTTTTGTTAGTGTAATGTTGCTGGCACTTGGCAGCTGTTTGAGCACAGAACTTAAAAAAAAAAATCGGATCACTTAAAATTTCTTATTTGTGCCTAAATGGTAGCAGTTAAAGTAGCAATTGAAGGGACAAGGTTGAAATTTCAATCGTTGCCACAGATGCGAACATGAAGAACAAAAACGCGCAAACAGGCTTAAAGAACCTCTTCGAAGATTTGGCCTATTTGTCAGACTCAGATTTATTTTTGTGTTTGAGTCATCTAACCCACATAGACTTTTCCAGCTGGTTGTGATGTTCCTTTTTTTTTTACTTACTTCCAGTGAAAACTCGAGTACAGTGACTGATCTAATCAAGCGTAGCTACTTGTGGCAGTGTATAACGCTGTTCCTTTTTTTAGAAATCATATATACAATACTGTGCAAAAGTTTTAGCATCCCTGATTTTTATTTTTTTTTACTTTGCTTTGAGAGATTCAAACTATTTTTAAAGTGGGCTTGACAAAGAGTTCATTAAGCTAGCTTTACGTCTTTTAAGTCTTTCTTTTGACTTTGACTGCTTTTCAACTCATTTTTGTCAGTCATTGTACCTGACCATGACAGCGTATTGTGTTTATAGTTCTTTTCCTTTTTTAAATTGAGTAGAGAACAAAACAAAAAAAATAACAAGTTGTGTATCAATGAAGACAGGAGATATAAAATATTTTAGAAACATAGTAGCCTATGTCCACTATCGCTGTCTTCCCTTGAAATCCTAATATTGTAATAGAACTTTGAATGTGTGCTGAAACTGAAATAGTTAAAATTATGAAATATTTATAGTAAAAGGGGAAAAAAATCAGCTTTCAAAGTATCTATAGTAGTGTAAGACAAAACATTCAGCTTTTTCATTTAACTTTAAGTTGGTCAGTCAGAAAAGGGTGGATTGTTCTCTTCAGGTCGAGCGTGAGGTTCTGCCTCAAGTGGAGGAGTTCTAGTATCTCAGGGATTTGTTCATGAGTGAGGGAAGAATGGAGCGTGAGAGTGACAGACGTATTGGTGCAACATCTGCTGTATTGCGGACTCTGTACTGGTCCATTGTGGTGAAGAGGGAGCTGAGCTGTAAGGCAAAGCTCTCTGTTTAACAGTCAGTCTACGTTCCTACCCTCACCTGTGGTCTCGAGCGCTGGGTAGTGACTGAAAGAAGGAGATCACAGATGGTTGGAATGAGTTTCCTCCACAAGGTAGTTGGACTCTCCCTCAGAGATAGAGTGAGAAGTTCAGTAATCCAAGAGAGACTCATAGTAGAACCGCTGCTCCTCCACATCGAGAGGAGCCAGTTGAGGTGGTTCAGGGATCTGATGCTCCCTGGGCATCTCCCTAGGGAGGTGCTTCGGGCATGTTTGACTGGGATGTTTGACTGGGAGGAGACCCCGGGGAAAACCCAGGACACGCTGGAGAGACTAAGTCTCTTGGTTGGTCTGGGAACACCTTGGAGTCCTCCCAGAAGAGCTGGAAGAGGTGGCTGTGGAAAAAGATGTCTGGACCTCCCTGCTCAAGCTGCCGCCCCTGCGACGCAACGTCAGAGCAAGAGGAAGATAATGGATGGATGGATTAGTCATTGAATTATTTCAAGTTTTTTATTTAATTGTTGATACAAAATACCAGTTTATGTACTGTTCTGTGTAATCTTTGATAATTGTCATAAATTTAACTATAGAAATAGAACTTAAACCTAATTTAAAATTAGTTATTTAAGTTGTCTGTAGGGCAGTACGGTGGTACAGTTAGCAGAGCTGTTGCCTCTCAACGAGATAGGCGCCGGATCAAATCCCAGCCAGAGGGCCATTCTGGGTGGAGTTTGCATGTTCTCTCCGTGCTGCATTTTTTTTTCCTCGCAGACTAAAAACATGCATAGTAAGCTAACTGGTAACTCTAAATTGTCTCTAGGTGTGAGTGAGTGTGATTGGTTGTTTGTCTCATTTGTCTCTATGTGTCCCTGTGATGGACTGGAGACCTGTCCAGGGTGTCCCCTGCATCTCTCACATTGATAGCTGGATATGTGCACCAGTGACCCCCTGTGACCTGAACAGGAAGAAATGGGTAAAAGATGATGGATTGATGAAGTTGTCTGTTATGTGGCAACAGCTCTGGTTCACCTCGAGTCTTTTTGTGCCAGAATGACTCAAAACTAGTGTCTCAATGACCATCAAAACATTCTGCAGAAAGTGGTCAGCTACTAAACAGGAAATAAGGGAAAAAGCAGCCAAAGACCAAAGAAAAGTTAAGCCTGAAAATAAATTGAAACTTTTTTTTTTTTACAGTTAAAACAATTACCAGAAAGTCTTCCTCCCTGGAAATGAAATAAGTAAACATTTTAGGAATCAAGATATTTACTTCCCATCACTTTTCTCTTTGGGAAAGACGTCGAACCCTAGATTTGGTCAACTTTCACAGGATACCTCAGAAAATTACAAATCTGCATTTATCAGTGCTGTCAGACAAGACTTTTTGTGTTCTTTGTCCACTTCCACAATGACATACAGGTAGTACCTTTCTAACTGCTAAACCTTTTCAGTACTTCTTAAAAAAAAAGTTGTTAAATTGCGGCCTAAAAACACAGTAAAGTTATGTCACCGTACATCTGACCTTCCTTAACACTAAAGGTTTGATTTATATTTTCAATTAGAGTAACAATGAATGCCAAGTTAGTTAAATTTGTTTTATTGCACAAGAGACTAGCTGTTTTTAATTATTGGTTTAAGCTTACTTGTTTGTTTTTGCATCATGATTAAGGTTTATTATTAGCAACGCACTACTGTTTTAATTGCACAATAATGGGGAAATTGGCTGCCATTTTCAAATCGTGTTTGATATTTTGCATCAAGTTAGTTTTAATATACTCAATTAATTTAAATTTAGAGACTCCACTGAACATCACTGTCTCTGTTAAACTCTGAATGCATTAGCATTGTTTAAACATTTCTACACACCCTGATGTTTGTAGATTCTAGTGTTCGTTTGTGTGGAAACGTGTTCCTACATGTTTGTGTATCATGAACTCGATGCTGATCATTGACAGCTTCCACCCAACCGCAGCATCACCCAGACTGCTGCTCCTCTGCCGCTTCATCCTTCCTTTGGGCGAGCTTTCAGCACACAGACGAGATCAGAACAGAACAATGCCAGTGTGACAGCCGCTGTCATCTCGGCTGGAACCTTGTAGAAAAGGGTGACCTTCAGCAGTGGAGCTTATTAAGGCGCTTTTGAATAGCCACAGTACAAAGCCTGCCTGCAATCCAAAGCCCAGTGCCCTGGTCGAGCGTGTCTGCTTCAAAGCCCTCAGGAGATCTGGATGTAAATCATGAACTAATCATAGTTCTTCCAAACCTGTCAGTTTTATAAAACAGATTAGAAAATGGGGTAAACGTGTATTTTTCCTTCACTGTGAGATGTTTTAATGCTTTATCCTTTATATTGCTTCGCAGGCTTGGTTTGTGAAGCCAAACTTTGATATCATTAGCTGTTTACCCCACATGACATCGTCTTGTATCCACCTTCCAGTGCTCGGACATCATCATTACAGAGAAGCTATTAGCTGTGAGACAACACTCTAACATCCCTGCATGTGCACAGACATTCCTGCTCCTTAGACTTTTAGGTTGGTCCTCTATGATACCACCCATTTAGGCACCACCTTCGTGACTACGAAAGTCTGTTGAGTGATTTGATTGGTGAGCTCTGTTTTCGAGGCAAGGACCCCTTGGATGCATCATAGCAATAAACCTCCACTTCGTCACACAAACAAACAAGTAGATCTTCAACTTCGAACACCGCAGGGGCTGGCGTCTCCCCTCAGATTACTTGTGTCACACTCCACATGCATCCGTTCATCTGTATTTGTTCTCACTTTCTTGTGCTCTCACACAGTCACCTCTGTCTTGCTGTTGGTCACAAAATAGGGCTGTGTGGGGAGGAAGTGTTGACTGTGACTGTGCCCCCTGGTGCTGTGGAGCTGGTTTGGCTCCAGCACGGTGCACTGAGGCCTCTTGTGCCCATAGCTCTTCCTCCTGCCTACTGTCTCAGTCCCATCCCAGCCCTTTATCCCAAACCCAGCTGCATGCCCAGTTGCGATTGTGTTGGAGTTGTATGCCAATGGGCGGCCCATTGTAGCTGAGCCTGAGCCAAAGGAGGTCTCTGCGGCCCTGGAGATGCCCAGGGATGTGCCACCTGGCATAGTCCCCACCATATGTGCCAGGGAAGTAGCCCCAAGTCCTGGCGGCTTGCTACTGTGGCTGTGAGCATGACTGTGGGAGCTATGGGAGCTGTGGGAGCTGTGGGCAGCATAACTATGGCTGCCTTTGGGTTTTTGGCCATTTGGCTTGAGTCCGCCTACTGCGCCTGCTATGTGTCTCTCTGTTGGGAGGCTTGAGACAGAGGAGATGCTTGGCATTTCAGTGATATAGGTGGCCACAGGCTCTGGAGTCAGTGGACCCAAGGAGGTCATGGGAGTCATGGAGGTCATTGGAGTGAGTGAAGTCATAGGTGTCATAGACGTCATGGGTGTCAAAGAAGCCATGGATGCTATTGGGTTCATTGAGGTCATCTGTGTCATGGTGTGGTTCATGGGGTTGGAAGTCATAGGGTTTGCAGTGTTGGTGGTCATTGGAGTCAGTGACGAGGTGTTGCCCATGGATGTTCTGGAGTTTCCCATCGGCTGGAGAGGAAAGCCACCCTTCGTTGGCAGCTCTACCATGAGCCGACGCTTGCTGTAGACTTCACCGTTGTACTTGGCAGCTGACATAGAAGGAAGAGAGAGACAGAAGCAGAAAAAAAGCACAGTTTAATGAAGAACTAGAATTTGAGACGAAATGTTGAGATTGGTGCATGCAAAGAACAAAACTGAAATGCTACTGTCTAAATTGGTTATAACAATACAGAAATTTTATTATTTTACAGAAACTATAGTATGTACATGAGCACACACTGTACAAGTGTTCACAAAGTAATCTTAGAAAAAATAGAGATTATATTTTTAGTTTCACTTTGCTAGTCAGCCTCCCTTCATGTACCAGATCAGAGTGTAAAGTCATATAGTAACTCCTGCATGAAGAGGCCCATTCTACTGCTGGATGAGTGTGATGAAAAGAAAAGCTCATCTAATTTTATGCAGTTTTTGAAAATATGATTATATATATATATTCAAATCACATGAGAGAAAAAAGAAGAAAATTTTAAAAACCTTTATGAGAAAAATGTTGCAAGTTTCAAATGACCTTTTTTAAAAAGTTCCTGCTGTCCTTGGGTCAAAATGACCAATGATGAGGATTAACTCAGGGCCCATTTTGACCTGACAGCAGGAGATTTGAGGAACTGCACTTTCTGACAAACTTCTGATTAAAAAAAAAAAAAGTTCTAGCACAAATTTCCACTGACACATTTTTTAAAACCATAATACTGTATAATGTGTAATGTAACACTTTTTGGTTTTGCCCAAATTTTTAGTAATTCTAAATATGCTAACAAGATGATGGCACTCCAGGTTCTCAGTTTTCAAAAAAAAAAAAAAAAAAAAAAAAAAAAATCACATTATTATATATTATCAAATATTTTCAGCCAACGGAGCTTACGTTTATGAAAAATTATTTTTATCATATACAGTAATTTTGATTCGGCCTGAGCTGCCTCTGTGAAGTTTGTATGCATTTCCGTGGTTTTCCCTCCTACTGTACAAAAACACGTACGTTATGTTATTTTAATGGTACATACTTATTTCAGCACAAGTTATATTGCATTTATCACACCACCATGATTTCATGGGTCCATGTGCAAAATGTACTTTAAAAACTGAAATACATTTCCAAAAGCAATCTGCTTCCTATCTTATTTTTAAAAAATCAAAACAATGAGAAACGTAACAAATTTGAAACATTTTTCATGTTAGTAAATATATATAAAATAACCCCCAAAACTTGGTAACATTTTTCAAGGGATTGCATCTCACCTGCACTGTTCCATGACAGAATTTTAACCTACAATAACTTTTGTTTTGAACTGATGAAGGTTGCATCTGTCTTGGTCAACCCTAACAAACAAAATCTTACACAGTCCCATACAAAGTTGCTGTACAGCAATAACATGTGCCCTCATGATTTGTTCGCATTTGGAGTGCGTTGAGTGCCTCTCAGCTTCTCACACGCCAAATTTGAGCGCAATAGCTGTAAAATTTAGACTTACAGCTGTTCCTGTGTTTTCTAAGGTCAATTCACTGTCACATTTATCTTGTTTTGGGTTAACTCCAAAATTGGATCAGTTGCATATGTACAATCAATTATTGTTTTCTGAATCATCTAGCAGTTTTTAAGATATTTTGACAAAACATCCAGCGTGTACACCCGTATTTAACTGCAAAGTTTTATACAGATCTCACAGTTAGTGCCGAGTTAGTTGGGCATCTGTACAAGTTACAAATTTTAGCTCAATATCTGTGAAAATGACTGAGTTATAGACACCGTTGTATTTGCTACCTTGCTGTGATGGCCACTCTGAATCAGGTCCATTTCAAACTTTTATTCAGTAAATCCTTAAAAAGTCGCAGCAAACGCAGAGGCAGTGTGATGGTGCGAGCATCTTTTAATTTGTGTGTGTTTGTGTGCCTCGTCTTCCTCTGAGCCCTCGGCTTTAAAGCCTGATATTTTCCACCCTCTGTCAGTCAGCGTCACCAGTCCCTCTTATCACTGCAAAATGTGACCTTTTTCCCAGCCGATCCCCGTTCAGTCAGCTCATTACTCTTTGGCTCTTTGTTGCCGCGCATCCTTGAAGATAAAGTTAACACACTCAGCGCGTTTGCTTTGCTGCTGTAACTATAAATCTAGTTTATCGCTCTTTGAGCAGCCGAGAGAAATGAATGAGCTATGCTGTGAGGGAACAGCAGTCTAGGTGTGGGTAAGGGTGACAGGGTGGGGAGCGGCACCTCACCCACAGAGTCGCTACCAGACCACCCCCAGGGATCAAACTTGCTCAGGCGACAGGTGAATCAATCTGAAGGTAGTCAGCTCGACGGTGCAAACATCCTGCGGTGTACGTGAGGGGAAACGCAAAGCATCGCTGTTCCGCCGTGTAGGCTCTGCATGATTCTGTCTGAGCAAGTCGGCATCCCACAGAGACTCACATCGTGCATCTGGAGAAAAGAAGAACACTGCTTCTCTGGAACCCCCTCAGAGCCAGTCACACAAAAACTTTGTTAGGTTTAGATCTGAGTGAAAATCTGATTTTTCTTTGGTAATCAGGTTTTCATCAGCTAAGATGTATTTAATAATAGTTGCCCTCACACTTGAAAACATGGGATTATTAACAGCCTGATTACCAAAAAGATTGTATACAGGCATGGATATGGTTCTAATAAGGAGAACACACTAGTACAACTTAGTCAGAAGGTTAAGGCCTACAGGACTGCAGCCAACCACCAGGGATGTGGCTGCAAGGAGGATTTACACTTACAGTGGGTTTTCTCCGGGTGCTCCGGTTTCCTCCCACAGTCCAAAAACATGCATGTTAGGCTGATTGGTAACGCTAAATTGACCCTAGGTGTGAGTGCAACAGGTCCCTCTTGTAAATGAGTCCCCATGGCTCAACGAGGCTAGCCTGTGTAAATAAAGGTTGAATGAGTATTATACTTTTATGGATTTGTCCATTTATTATTCACATGCAAATAGAAATAAAACCACCAATGTTAGTTCTGGTAAACCAAGCCTTAACAATAACTATGTAGATTGACATAGACTGACTTCACTGCTGTTAACCAGCAAAATGTCTGTGGAAATTGGACTTGGAGGCAGATGGTCCTCTGGCGACCTCTGATATGGGAGAAAATGAAAGACAAAGAAAAATAACTTGTACACTTAAAAATATTTTATAGAAAAGCATTCTCTTAAAAAGAAAAATAAATTGTAGTGTAAAGGACCTGGTTGTAACAGTTGTGACTGCCCTGTCAATTTGGTGTTTGATTAGGTAAGTTGGCTACAGGCATCACTGGTTGTTTTTTTAATTGGTCATCAAATTAATCACTGTCGCTACACTGAATAAATATATTGTTTGTAATTTTATTATGTTTCTTTGACTTGTCTTTGTGCAGCATAGTGGCTCAGTTGGTAGGGCTGTTGCCTCTCAGCGAGAAGGTCACCGGCTCAAATCCCGGCCAGGGGCCTTTCTGGGTAGAGTTTGCATGTTCTCCTCGTGCATGAATGGGTTTTCTCCAGGTACTCCAGTGTCCTCCCAGACCAAAAACATGTATGTTAGGCTGATTGGTAACTCTAAATTGCCCCTAGGTGTGAGTGATGGAGAGACTGAATGGCTGTTTGTCTCATTTGTCTCTGATGTGTCCCTGTGATGGACTTGTGACTTGTCCAGAATGTTGTTCCCCCACCTCTCGCACAGTGACTGCTGGATATGGGCACAAGCGATCCTCCGTGACCCGAAAGGGAAGAGGTTGGAAAAAATAATGGACGGATGAGTTGTCTTTATTTGGCTGACTTTATCACAGCCTCGTTGGTGTGATAACTGCTCGTTTCAGGTTACAGAAAACTCATAATTTGAACGTAAGTTCATTAATTGAAGCATCAATCTTATTTTTGGACATGATCAAGTTAGGCCTGTCATGAAAACAAATTTTGCTGGGCAATTCTCTCAGAAATTATTGCGATAAACGATAATATTGTTTGAAATTTAACAATAATTACTTGTCGAATTTTAGAAGAAATGTTGATTTGTTTTGCATGGGTAGTACCTTTTTGACCACCTGATGGCAGTATAAGATAGGCTGCGTATCTCTAAGAAAAATGGGAGAGAGGGCCATTGACATGATATGGGCTGACGTGGCAATATGGTGTATGCTCGGTGATTAGAGCTCTTTAGCATAGCATTTTTCATAAAAAGTTTTTAATAAAAAAAATCAAACAGGTTCTCAGCTTCTTTTTGCAGAGAAAAATGACTTTACACGAACGCACGGGTTTCATCTATGAATTTTGGAGCTTCGACAAGACGGAATTTTATTCCCGAGGTTGGCCCGTTAGCTTAGCTCATAGCTTAGCTGCTTTTAACAATCCAAAAACGTGATTTTTGGATGGTTAAATGGATTTTAAAGAGAAAGGAGGGATCAGTGAAGAACACCAGAGTTGAGCTTTTTGTCATCCAGTGTCGTCAGTAGAAAGAGAGAGACACAAAGAAATGATAAAACCGGTAAATGAAAATGAGGTCAATAATTTTCATTCATCATGCTTACTGTTTATTGTGACAGGCCTAGATCAAGTACCCTATTTAGAGATTTTATGAATTTCACACTTTTTTGTTTTGTTTTTGAAAATACAAATTTTGCAACCAATTTTATGTACTCAGACTTACAACTTTCCATTGTGTTCGAGGCCCCCCGATAAAGACTTAATGTAGCTCACATGCTTTTTTTAATTGGTACTAATTGATTTAGTGTATTGTATTATACGCACACAGTGGGTTTAATTTCAGTGCATGTTTGTACAGTCACAGCCTTTTTGTGTCCTCATGGGATCCGTATTACCGGTAGTCTTTTTTTCCAGTTCGTGTGCCAGGCAATTTTTATTTTTATTTTTATTTTTTATTTTTTTTGTTGCTGCTGTTATCGTAAGTTTTTAAAAAGAACAATTACCAGTAGGTTTGATCTTCAAAAACTGTTGTCTGGGCAATAGTCACGTTATATCGAAAAATTATGATTGCAGTATTAGATTGCATAATATGAATATCACAGAGTACTGCATAGATTATAGTAAACTGTACCTGGTTTTATGTCACACATCCATGCTCTGAATGGCAGTAATATATTTTGCTAATAGTATGGACCCTCACTGTCTGAGATGCTCATACTTGATTAAATTATTAAATTTATGTGGTGGATGTCCTAAAGCACATGCAAAAGTTTGTGTGCATCCTGATGACAAAACGAAAAAGAGCACAGAACGTTTGTTGTTTAGATGTAGGTTGTTCAAGTGGCTTAAATAGCATTGATTTGTCTACACTAGAGCACCCTTTAGCTATTGATGGTGCAACAAAGGTCAAGAGCCAGGCTTAACCCAGGAGCTTTACTGGATGTGTGCACTTGGGGCACCAGGCTGTAAAGAAATGCTCCCTCAGTATTTTCTACTTTGGTAAAAGACTAAATGTTGTGGAAAAATTAAAGCATAAATGCTTTGTTCTACTACCTATAGCTCCTGAAGATTGGCTTTATTACCTGCATCTCTTAAGTCTCTGTCATCATAACAGACCTTTGATCCTGATAAAGTCGCCCTGGACTGCACCTCCATCCCTTTGTGTTGCTCCATTCAATCCAGATTTCTCAGTCTGGTGTCATCCAGAGTGAATCACAGGGCAATTTGTAACAGACAGTCCTGCTATTAGTCAGTGACAGAGAAAGGGGCAACTGCGTGTCAAGCTGACGGATGCAGCTGCCCTGTTGGCACTTCTCTGCTTTCTTTTAGGCCCCTTTTTTCCTTCACTGTTTCTCTACTATCATCAGGCTTGTTTTTCTTGTGTTACAGGGTTGATTGTTGTTTGCTATAGCCACTGAAAGACAGCAGTCATCTGTAAAATTGACTTGTGTTGGGAACTGGTTCAAGAAATGGGCGAAAATATAACTGAAGTAGAATTAATGGTTAAAAAAAATTCTGCTTTCATTGTCTGTTATTTGTCTTTGTGTACAGATGCTTGACAAGAAAAGCAAAGTGTCACCAATTACCTCATCATTGTCTCAAAGATATGCATTGTTTGGTGCTCAGCACCCAGGTTTATGTGGCCTGTTCTGCCCCTTTTCTCACAACTGAGTTTTTGTGAAGTTCACCTTCAAACGACAGTGTAATCTGTTGCCTAAAAATAGTCTCACGGTGACATATTTGGTGCTTGCATCGTGGTTCTCGCTTTACTTGGATCTCTTTATCTTGTGTTTATTAATTAATCTTCCGTAATGATCAGAGATGATAAATGAAGCAAGAAAAGAGAGAGACTGATCACAGGGACTAACCTGTATGTTTGCTGAAGCCATTTCACATGGATGCCAAATAAAGACGCCATATGAGCATTACATGGCTGAGTTGGCCCAACAGAACCAGTTGACAGGATGTGGCCAGCAGGAGGGGAAAAGGGAAAGCGTGGGGTGAGGAGCGGTGAGACTTCTTTGTTTGTTGTGTAGTTAGTAGATGTATTGTTTACTTGTGCAGGGGGGTTAGCTGCTTCATCCTTGGGCATGGTTTGCTCCAGCAGAGAGCAAAGGATGGTTTCTGTCAAGATTTAATGACCCATGTGATTTCTTGGTGAGAAACACATTTTCAGATGCAGCTCAACTCGTCTTTCTTTGCCCTAATGTCTTCCAAAACTTTGAAAGGGGACTCTCGCCTTTTCCAACATCTCTACTACCACTGGTGACAGAAGGTCAGGGTAGGGACTGTTAGAAACTGTTCATCAGTGTGCCACCTTTACCCTGGTGTGTCTTCATCATCATCTCAGCCAGAACAGCAAGCTACAGGAGAAGGAACTGGGGTTAGAATGAGCCAAAACAAGGTTACTAAATGCCAAGAACAATCTTTTATCAGATTCATTAACATTTTGGTTTTCACAGGTTCTAGGCTTATATTAATTACCTTAAACAATGTAATCCTTTACAAAAGTTTTTGTTGGGCTTGGAAAGAGCATAATAGCTTTTTTATTATAGATGTCTTGATTTAGTCCCAAGCATTGTGTTAATTGCTTTTTAATAGTGCTATTTAAGGGAGGCAGTCCCTCACACCCCAGCACACCTGTGCAGATGATAACTATAGGTTAGACGCAGGGCGATCGATCCAAGCACAGAGTCATCATCATATTGTTGATTAAATGTCATCAAGGAGCAAGTGTGTTCCAGATGCAATCAACCTGCTGAGGATTTTTCTTGACCTCCATGCATTCCTCAACAAAACCTTTTTTTCCCTTCTTTTTGATGTCAAATTTTTATATACATATTTTATCCATGGGTAAAAGTTATTTTATATATAATTTCATGACTACTGACACAAATCCAGAAAAAAATAGTGGTTTAATTCTGTAAAGGTTTTTAAAAGAGCTTGTTTAAATTGTAGTCACTTCAGTCTGGTGGGATCCAGCATTGCAGTGGCAGCAGTAGAACTTGCCAGCCCCAGTCCAGATTAGATAAGCAGGAAGTGCTGAATTTGTTCTCTTTCTCCTTTTTGCTACACTGAGGCTGTAAAAGTCAGTTCCTCAGTTCGCAGAAGTGCTGATGGAGGCATAATTGAATAACCATGCTGATTATTGATATCACGCAAACACACAAGCTTTTAATTGTGCCAGGCTACATATTAGGGTGAAAGACTAAAAAGTAGAGGAAAGGACTTCAAAAGAGTCTTTATCAAACAGATCAGGCTGCCACTTTGAAAATGTGAAGTTATGCATGCATTATAGAGACATTATGTTCTGTGTAACTTGCTCTGAGCCCTTGAAGTGCCCAACAACTTTCATCAAAAATGTTAATTTATTTTTTTTTTCTCCTGGTGTTTCAGCAGCAGTCTTCATGATTCATTTTCCTATTGTGAAAGTCCAGTTTCAGAAAATACATTTTAGGGTGACATGCTTCATTTTAACCATTCCCCCTCTTCTCTCATACACTAAAAATTTTCTCCTCCTCTCAGCCACTGTACCACCGGGCCCCTGTTTGCCTCAGTGTGCGTCTCCAGCAGTCCCACGCAGCCACCCGTACATCAGATGAAGATCGCCCTTGGACTGGTCAGGAGAGCCTGGCTGAGGATGACCCTGAAATGTGGGCTCTGCTGCAGAAGGAGAAGGACAGACAGAGCCGTGGTTTGGAGCTAATTGCATCTGAGGTACTTTAACAACAAAGCTTTGCTTTTGTGTTCTTGTTTAGTTGATTTGCATTGAACTATTTGAAGCAGACGCTGATTCAAAGAACAGGTAACAGAGAAAGTGAAGTGAATTCTCAACCATGATTAAACAACTCCTGGAAAAAATGATCAAACTTATAAATGCTAAAATGACAAACTTATTCTGTGTAATGCCTAAATATTCTGATGTTGTAAAACCAACTCAAAATATTAAAAACATTGCTACTTTACAAACTTCTTCAGATTAAGTACAGAAAAAAAACCATCAAATCATCACATATGAAAAACAAGATTCTTTATTAATGAAACTTCTATGTTTTTTTTTAGCAGTTAACTAATAGACCATTTACTGGCCAAACCTTTGAGTTTGTACATTTTTCCAGAAAAAAGGTTTGTGTTCTTTGTTCCAAATGTTTTGTTTTCTCATCTTTAAAAAAATACATCAGACTTCTTTGAATTGATGGAATAAGAAATTGTGTAAAATGTCATTGTCTACAATTTCATTCGCTGCAGAAGTAATGACTGTCATCTCCACGGCTCTTTTACAAGACGTAAATGTAAATTTTCATCGACTGTAGAAAGGTGCCCGTTTTCTGAAGACGGTTCTGTTTATGTTTCATTGGACCTGCACCAAACAAAAGTTCTAGCAACAGATTTTTGTCCAATGCAGATTAAAGATTTATCACTGCGTTTTCATTTTATTCCATCTTTCACAAGTTCTTATTTATATGTAACGCTAATCTTTATTATATATATATATTTTTTTTTGCCTACTTTCAAAAACAACAAATATCTTTGTTCCACAATTTATTTTGTAGTACCATTTTGCAGAAATTTAAAACTATTTACACTATTATTACAGGTGGTCCTCGGTTTACGTTCGAGTTCCGTTATAACAACCCGGTCGTATACCGATTTGAACTTAAACCGAAACTGAAAGCACATGGCGGCCGTAACGTCTTTTTAAACACGTTT
>JARVGQ010000610.1:10643607-10655655 GCA_031762355.1 Hypsolebias martinsi | reverse complement strand
ATGGAGTTTTGTCTTATGGACAGATTAAAGATGTGGGTCACAGGGACTGTGATGATATGAGCAGCCAGCCTTAAGAAGTAAGGTGGAAGTTCATCTGGTCCTGCAGATTTTTTAGGATCAAAACCTTTTAACAGTTTATTTACCTCACTGACTGAGAACGGAGAAAAAGAGGTGTGATTAAGTGAGGATTGACTTGTAGGAGGGATTCGATTTGTAGAAGTTTAGTTATTAGATGAAGTGGCTGATTTTCTATTAGTAACTGTGTCAAATAAAGAACAAGAAGCAACAAAATGTTTGTTGAAACAGTTCAGGATCTAGTGCTTATTTGACACAGGAACAAAGTTGATGAGAAGTTGTGATGGGAGGTCAGATGATTGGGGGATGCCTGAGAGAGAGTTGATGGTTTTCCAGAATCTTTTAGGGTCATTTAGATTTTTGGAGGTCTGAAATTAAGAATAGTTACATTTTACGGCTTTGATGGCAGTTGTGCATTTATTCCTCAGCTGCCAAAAATTCAACCAATCAGTGTCTGAGCCAGATTTTCTCACTGCAGCCCAAAGATGTTCTCTCTTGTGCAGGAGATCAACTAGTTCAAGAGTAAACCAGGTGCTGTCATGTCCCGTCACGCCATGGTTGTATCTGCCAGATAGGACCTAAACCAGCTCAGTGCAGTACCACAGATACCCACTTGGTGCTGTAAGCGTGATATTAAAATGTTATGGTCCACTGTATCAAAGGCAGCGGTTAGGTCGAGCAGGACGAGAACCACATGTTCACCAGAATCATTGGCCATAAGAATGTCATTTAAAACTCTGACTAGAGCTGATTCTGTGCTGTGCTGAGTTTTGAAGCCAGACTGAAAAACTTCCAGGATATTGTGCTCTGTGATATGGACACATATATATTTCTTTCCGCTGCTCCCTTCAGCAGGGGTCACCCCAGCAAACTGAGTCACACAAAAACTTGGCAATTATTTTTATGCTGGATGCCCTTCCTGACAGAAACACAGACCACCGATCTACCAAGCCCTCTGTGTGGAGCAGAGAGCTGCTGTCTAGGGCGCCCGGAGGAGCAAATGGTGTGGGTTAAGGGTCTTGCTCAAGGGCCCAGAGTGGGGCAAATGAGGGTGGAGACAGATGTAGGCGCTTCACTTATTCACTCACATTTTTAGGTTGTCGGTTCCGGGAGTTGAACTAGTGAACTTCCGATCACAGGCCCACCTTCTCTAACATATATAATTATTAATAAAATACCTTATTAAAGGACGTAACATTTACATTTTTAGTATAACTAAAGCATTAAAGTACCTTTAACCATCACTTGTTAATCTTGATTGATTGACTGAAAACAGTTCATTGTCACCATCAGAAGTGCCAAACTCAACTTGTTAAGGTGTCAGACAAATCCTGAACACACAGCACTCACCTACAGCCTTCAGCGAGGCACATTTTGATTTTTCAAGACTTTTTATTATGTTTTTTAGACACTCATCACTTGGGATGAAGACCTCTCTACAATGTCAAAAAACAACCAGAATGAGGAAAGTCTGCAGGGTTTTGGTGAGGTCTTCATTTACAGTGGGTTTCCCACCACATGAAATAGAGCACAATAGGTCTTAATGGCTTTTGTGCATGCACAGAACTTTTGTATTGTGGTTATTTATCCTGGTGGTGGCAGTAGGTCGTGGATGGAGTGTAGTGGCAGTGTCTCTATGTAGTGGGATTTGCAGACTTGCATGGCCGGTCATCAGAAAATGGATCAGTAATGGTCATGCTGACCATGCCTAGATTACATCCATAATCATGACAAGTTCATACTTTGTAGAAACAAACTAGCATAGGTTTGATACCAGTGGTTGTAGCATTGTGTGAACCAGTATGTCAGAACGAGTTGTACCACAGTGGCTATGTAGAGAAGAGACCAAGACAAGGTTTTAGGGATGAAGAAAATGGCAAGAAAACAAATCTATTGGGCAAGTTTAAGTAGTAATGTAGAATTATAACTGCCTTCATACTGAAAATGCTTTTTCCAAATTTGATGCCTTCTAGCTGGGTTCTAATTGGTATGTGTAGGTTGTGGAATGGCGTCACCATCCACTGCGGAGTGAGCCTTAGGTGAACAATCCAAACCTACCCTCTTGCATTAATCATAACAAGTAACATGAACTCAATCCACACCTTAGCCCTAGCCCATACTCCTGATTCACAAATGGCATTTTATTGTATAAAGAATGTTCTTTGTTCCTCATAGGGATTAACAATCCTGACATGGTAGGTGAATGTACCATAAAAGATTCTAAAAACTAACAAAAAGCAAGTGCACACACACATGCAGACCAGTAGAGGAAGCTTTTATTGTCCAAGGTTCAAGATGTTACCCTGTGTGGCAGAGTGAAGATAATACCTTTAATCCCTGCAAAACCTACTAGACATTTACACTCCATGGAGTTAATCTGCTGATACTGAAATGAGAGGTGCATGTTCAACCTTCAGAAGAGTTAAAAGTACCCGTGCGTGCTTGTAACAGCAGTGAGCAAATCTTCTTATTTTACAATAATGAGAAGAGGCGCTCACACAGATAGTTTGTTAACCACTTGCTGGCTTCACATGACTTTTACACAGTAAATGTTCATATTTGTGAAGTTTCACATGAAACTCTTAATGATTGTATTCCCTTTTAATTCCTCCGTTTTTTTTTGTTTTTTTTTTTTTTTTGTTTGTTTTTTTTTTTTTTTAGTTTTTAACATTCAAACCAAACCAGCTAGTTTTTATTATTATTGCAATCCATGCTATGATCCCTTTTATTGCTGTCAGGGTTGTTATTTTCCAACCATTTCTTTTCAGCTAGTTTACTCTTTTTATGACTTCTGACTTTTACCTCCATTCACAAATTGTGCATCTGCACAGGACAACATACAGAAGAAAACTAATGACATGCACGTATTCTGGGATTCTGTGAACGCCCCTTTTTTTTTTAACATGTTCAAGCTCCACCCATGTGGCGCCTATTAGCAATTTCATTGCCACATCAGTGCAAAGAAAAATGTACAGGAACCGAAAATAAGTGTGTTAAACTGATTAGTGGACTTAATCTGAAGCTCTTACAATATTCAATGGCTAATGGTAACTATATTTTTTTGGGATAAATCTTATAGTTGGCTTGGCTTGGGTTTCCTGAGCAATCCCTTACTTATGCTGCCATAGGTTTAGACTGCTGGAGGACAAATTGACCACGTCTTCACACTGCTGCTGTCTTTACTCGACTCTACCTGTTTTGTATGTGTAATTATTTTTTATATTTAACATGTGTTTTTTTTTGTCTTTCTTTCAATAGAAAGTAAATCTGGACCTGCCATTCTGTGTTTGTTTGTTTCTCCTTCCTGTCCTCCCAGACCCAACCAGTCGAAGCAGATGGCCGCTCGTCCTGAGCCTGATTCTACTGGAGGTTTCTTCCTGTTAAAAGTGAGTTTTTCCCTTTCCACTGTTGCCACTGTGCTTGCTCAGGGTGGGAAACTGTGACCAAGTGGAGAGTCAGTGCAATCTGCTGGCTTCCTTAGTTAGATAACTTTTACTAATTGGCTTCTTTTAAATGTTTTTGAATGCTTTGGTAAAGTTCCCTGAGTCAACTTCTGTCATGACTATATACTGTAAATAAACTGAATTGAAAATGGAAGTGAACTGAATATTGTCACAAAAACAAGTCTTACTTTGAGATGCCTCTGGCCAGTCATAAAACACTAATGGAACTGGCTACGTCCCACCACAATGTGCTTTAATCAAAGAAAAGCCAACATCGTGGAATCAGCAGAGGTGTGGATTGTAATTCCTTAGTGCTGACGTGTGTCAGAAATGTGTTACTCTAATTCTTATGGCTGGCTGGTCTCCCATCCTCGAGCCATCACTCTGACTGGCTGTATTATGTATGGTTCTCTTACTACCAGGCTTGGCGAGCCAGATAAAACAAAAAAGGTCAACTCAAACCTGCCTCTGCCACCTCGATCCTTCCAAAACTTGCACTGAAACGTCCACAAAGCATCTCAGTCCTTTCAGTTGAAGTCAACTCACCACTTTTATGCCTCTGAACCATAAAGTTTGATACATGAAAGGGTAAGGTGACAATTTGAATCAGTGGTGTGACGTATTAGTGACCGAAGGTCTTTGCAACCATATCGCTGCAGGATTTCAATAGGAGATTCCCAACACATTTTTTGATAAGAAGTCCTTCGTGTCTACCAAGCATTGGAAGACATTACTTCATTCGTTATACAGTATATGAACAGGAGTATTTTAATAAAAGACCTAACTGTGCAGCTGTTTCATCAAACCATTTTGTAAAAAATGCTACAGTGATAGTCTTCCCATCAATAAAAAAGCAACAGGAGTTTGATAATTCATTTACGGTATTTCAGACAGACATTTCACCAACAAGCATAATAAAGATACAGTATCTTACTATCAAATATGCTTACCCAATTTTTATATGTTAAGTTACTTTTTTTTTTTCTCCTCCCCTTTTGGTGACTGTGAGTCTGAAAAGGAGTATGATGAAGTTTAACTTATATTATCATACCATTTTTCTATTATTTAATTCATAGCATAAAGTCTTCCTGTTACCAGTATCCTTTCCGAAAGAAAATAATAATAATAAAAATAATAATAACCATAACATTATTTTCTGGACTAGATGAAAGTGATACATGCTCACATAAATATACATACACATCTACCTGCATAAATACATAGATAACATATACCTATTGACGCACCCACATATATTTACACACATATACACAAACTTGCACCCAATTGCCCAATTCATCCTCAGTTCTATCATTACCATCAATTTTGTCAATTTTCTCAGTTTAATGGTAATTCATAATTTTCAACAGTTTGACAAGGGTACAAACCGTTCACTGGGGTGGAGAGGGCCAATAAATGGTGTACGCTTCTCAAAATGAAAACAAAAGAAGTTTTTTTTTTTTTGATACACCCTGTATAATCAACATGTTGCTGTTCTCCCGCTTAGCAAATACTGACACACCACAAGACAACATGTGAATTTTGTAATGCGCATTTAACAGCACTGCATCTTGATTCAGTGTAAACACACAAACATGTGCAGCTGCTGTTCGACGTATTGTTGTTGTACAATTAGTGCTTAGTGTATTCTTAGATTAGCATATTTCTTAGTTCATATCTTAGATTTTATTAGTTTTTCTTTACAATTTATACTTTTGTTGGATGTAACTGGGACCCTGTTTATACACTTTCATTCTGAATGACAATAATAAAGGAACTTTGACTTTGACATAAGAGCTGTGCATTGCTTGTGCCAGTTCAAGTTCTCAGCACACGAGTTCCTTGCAACCAGAGCCTTTTGTTTCTTAACATCAACGGTTCATAAATAAGCCTTGAAACACTCCAAGACCCTGTCTGTCTCTGTGTATATGGTAATTGTGTTATCAAACACGTGCATAACGTTAAAAATTCTTCAGCCTTAGACGTGCACCGCTGGCAGATCCCACCCCTCCTCCCGGTTCATTTCATTAATTTACAATCAAATCATGTAGTTGATGTAGCGAAAGTTGTGTCGAACGTGACTGGCAATGGACAGCAATCCTTTGCTTTTCTCCCACCTTTATGATTGACCATTTAATCATTTCATTACTTCTGTGGTGTACGCTGTTCTGACTGCCACACACAATGTATGTCGCTTTGCTTTGCACATCACGTTTTCACTTTAACTTTATTTAGGAGTCTCTCTGGCACTCATTTCATACAATTCTTAAATTTCCAGCATCTAAACGTCATTTTTGACTGTGCAGGGAGGTGAATCCCACATTGCAGGACACACTTTTTCAAACATGAGCTCCTTGGTGCTTTATGGACATTTCAGTTTTGGAATACATGCACTTTCCATAAATTCTGATCAGCTTGATGGCACCTGATACTGTGGGCGTGACTGGGTATACATATACTGGATGTGTTTTAGTCATTTTTAAGCAAATTTTCCACATTGCAGACAATGTTGGACACATTGTACTTTTTTTTTTTTTTTTTTAACTTTAAAAATCAATGTGGTATTCTGTCATACTGGTGGTCCATGATGTAATGTTTATGATCAGACAGGCAAGTTATTAATTTTTTAAATAATTTTTAAACAATTTTAAGACTTGTACAAAGGTGTAATTGCATTAATTTTTACCGTAATAAGCTTTCCATATAGTAAACTGCATGGGTTTTATGTCTTAAGGTTTTTACTTAGCTTACACAGTCTTAGTACTTAGAATAAAAGGGGTTTCTTGAAAGTCCATTTTTCCGTACAATTTTGGAGAGGGGGCAGGGGCTTTCAAAAAACAGTATGTTTGAGAAAATGCTGGAAATTATGAACCACCCCTTACAGATATTAGAAATGAACCTAAAATATTTAGTTCCTCCACATCTCTTGGAAACGTATTTGTTCCAGCTTACTGAAACCAGTTTCTTTTTCGTAGTGCTGTGCGAGACTGCCTGTGTGAAACCGGTTCTTGCTACCGGCTCATGGTGTAGGATGTAACAGATGTCTTATATTAATCCTTGTATAGTGGTTTCATAATTGGCCTATAATGTTCTCCTCTAATTAAATAAGTGATAATTAGATTTAGAAAGATGTGCTGAGGGTTAAACGATAGTGCTTTCGCAGGGCTGCAGTCTGACTTCAGAGCACAGCTGAAGGATAAAACATAATGTAGGAATTGTTCTCTTGCTGTGCTGTGCCTGACAGATAATTGAAAACTCCTGTTTCTGAAGGCAAAAGTGTTCTTACTAAGAGAATGCATTCTGTTAAAAGCTCTGATCCAGCCACTTGATAATTTGAAGAGAAACAAAAGACGAGGACTAAAGAGCAAGTGAGGGAATAAAAGAAATAGGTGAAAGAGAGGGTGGATAATAGAAAAAGTTTAAAAGGTGGTGGGCAGACACAAAAGAACATGTAAGACAGACTAAAGACGCTAGAGAAAATAAATTCATGTGGAAAACACGCAAAATTGAGACTGATGAAAAAAGCAGAGGCATCTAAAACAGCTCTACCTTCCTTTATTTGATTCTGAGGGTGTTCTCGCCTTTTGGGACTCCACAACAAGCAGAGATAGGGACACTGCTCAGCCTCTACTGAGGAATATTGATTTCCCTCTGCAAATTCTTTCTGTTTTATCTCAGTGGTACATTGTTAAGCTGTGAGGTGCACTCAGGGGCCTTACAAACCGGCACAGCTCAAATGGCAAGACAAAGCAAGTTGTGTTGGTACTAATTAAACACTTAGCCCTGGCACGGACTCAAACCACTCACAAACATGCACACTCTGATTGACGAAGTAAAGCACAGGAGAAGACAATTAAAAAGAGCATCAGTGTGACAGCCAGTGTGATGCCACACAAAGGAATAAGTGCTAAAATTTCCAACAGGGCTTGGAAGAAATTAAGAAACACTAATCAAGTTGCTTAATGTTGCTTTGGAAGCGCTGGAAAGGTTTTTGTTAAAATGAGAGGAGGTACGAGAAACAGGAAGGGAGACGACAACAGAAAGGAGCTAATGGCATTAAGTCATTACACTTAAGCCATCGCGCTCATAAATTTAATAGAAATCCACTTCAGTCGTGATAAAACCTGGCATACTGCTTTGTTTTGTAAAAAAAAAAAAAAAAAAAGTCCTGCATGAGCTCACTGGTTTACTCCATTCATAATGGATTTTGTCTGGTTTAGGACAACGTTATATCATATCAAAGCAGAAAAGTGCTTTCTGTTTTTTTGGGCGTAATGCCAGGAACTGACTCACAACACATCCATGAGCTATCATAGATCTGACTACACAGACGTTCATGAGTTTCATGTCACTGTTGTAGAAAAGACAGAGGAGAAAATAGTTGATTAGTTTTTATACCTTAAACTAAAATTGAAAAAGGCAGTGAGTCTGCAATGATTAAATCAAATCTGATTAAATTTGGTTACAGCTGTGGAGCATTGGCTTTAATAACAATAGTTCACCATTTTGGCAAAAGCCCTAATCAACCATAGCAAACAACATAAACACACAAAATTGGACGATTTATCAAATACTGTGCTCAGATTTGGTTTGGTAGTAGCTGAGATTCTTCCTAAACTCATACTCAGCACATTGACGGATTGAGAAAAGTCAATTTGAACTTTGAAGCTATGTGTTGGAGTCACCCCTGTCTGTTAGTAAAATATCTCATAAACCTGTAACAATTTTTTAAAGAAACTCATAATTATTATCCATCCATCCATCTGTCCATTATCTTCCGCTTATTCCAAAGCCGGGTCTCGGGGGCAGTACTTTAAACAGGGAGGTCCAGACATCTCTTTCCGCAGCCTCCTCTTCCAGCTCTTCTGGGAGGATGCCAAGGCGTTCCCAGGCCAACCAAGAGACTTAGTCTCTTGGTTGTCCTGGGAATGCCTTGAGGTTTCCTCCCAGTCTGACATGTCCAAAGCACCTGAGATGCCCAGGTAGCATCCTTACCAGATGCTCGAACCACCTCAACTGGCACCTTTCAATGTGGAGGAGCAGCAGTTCTACTCCGAGTCTCTCCTGATAACTGAACATCTCTCACTATCTTAAAAGGAGAGTTCAGTTACCCTGCAGAGGAAACATTTCAACTGACTGTATCCACTATCTCATTTTTTCAGTCACTACCCAGAGCTCTTGACCATGGGTAAGGGTAGGAATGTAGACTGACCGGTAAACAGACAGCTTTGCCGTACAACTCAGCTCTCTCTTCACCACAATGGACCAGCACAGAGTCTGCAATACTGCAGACACTGCACCAATCCGTCTGTCAATCTCACACTCCATTCTTCCCTCAGTCATGAACAAATCCAGAGATACTTGAACTCCTCCACTTGAGGCAGAACCTCACCCTCATGCCAAAGAGAGCAATTCACCTTTTTCTGACTGAGGACCATGACCTCAAATTTGGAGGTGCTGATTCTCATCCCATCCGCACTTGGCTGTGAACCGTTCCATTAAGAGCTGAAGATCATGGTACAATGACGACAGCAGGACCACATCATCTGCAAAGAGCAGAAATGGAATCCTGAGGCTGCCGAATTGGACTCCCTCCACTCACTGGCAGCAGCGGGAAATTCTGTCCATAAAAGTTTTGAACAGAGTCTGTGACAAAGGGCAGTTCAGACCAAGTCCAACTCCCACCCTGAAGGGGTCCGACATACTATCGGCAATGTGAACCAAACTCTTGCACCGCTTGTATAGGGACCAAATAGCCTGTAGCAATGGGCCCCCAATACCATACTCATGCATCACTTCCCACAGTGTACCCCAAGGAAAGTAATTATTGGATTATCTAAATCAAGCTGGCTACCACAGCCAATCAAATTTAGCAAATACAAACGTGGGTATAACTCTGGCAGTTTTACAGATATCAAGCTAAAATTTGGTGTGGTCATAGCCGAGTCCTTAACATAATACTGCATATCCTGACTACTAACAGACTGTATGAGATTCTTGTTTAAACCTTTGGCATGCAAGGTGATATTCATTCATTCAGTGAAAGTTGGTTTTATGTTTTTTAACCTTTGTTGTGATTCTGCTACATTTTATTGTGCACCAGCTAAAGATGATGATTATGGCATAAATGGTACAGAAACCCCACCTGTTAATTACAAATGATTCTCAACCATCAACCACTCAATTTACTTTGGTCACATTTTTTACATGTCTGCTTGTACTGTACTTTGTATGTATGGTAAAGGCAATACATACAATTATGCATTGTATTGTAAGTATGCATTGCAAGATGGGGTGGAGATTCATTAAAGAATGTTGCAGTGTAAATATGATGGTTTTATTTGAAACTGGAAGAAATGTTTCCTGTAGGTCTATATTAAGCTCCAGTGTATAAAGTGCATTATTAATTGTCTCTCAGCAGGCATTTGTGGTTAGTTTTTCTTCATTTCACGTGCATGAGAAAAACTTGCCCAGCTTCTTTCTGTTAATCATACTGACACCCAGTTTAAGCTTCTTCTAACACTAACAGATCCGTTTGAATGCAGAAACAACACTGGGGAAAAAAAAAGAATTACTGAAAAATAGCAGACATCTTCTGAGAACAAGGGGGACAAAAATTAGGAATGATGAATCTGAGACTCTTGGCTTGAAGCAATTTTGAGGAAATAAAGAAAGAAAAATTGAACAATAAGATGCAAATACATTCTCTTCCACTCTCTCAATCCCTAAGTAGTGTGAGAAAAAAAATCACCCAATCTAAACACAAACTCTGTAGCTGAAAGTCAAAAAATAAAACTGGGTACTCAGATGACATCATGCCTGTATGAACCCCTTCACCAAGGATGACTGACAGCTGTCGGAGGGACGTCTGTCAGGATGATGAAAAGGATGCGGTGGGAGTTTCTCAGTGTGGTCACGGTGCCTCTTGGAGCTGAACCAAAAACACTAAGTAAAAGATGACCCACTTTACCCAGACACTGGGCTTTACCCAGAGGAACCCACGCAACACAATACAAAATATTAAAAAAATATATTTGGGTCCAAAGTAAATCTACAGTATAGTTTTAAAAAAAAGTTTTCAATCAAAAAAAGATTTTATGAACTAAATGAACAGGAGTCAAAATAATGGGAAGAGACTGGAAGTTTTTCTTCTCTTTTAGGGGGAAATATGTACATTATTTGTATACAGTACTGTATAATGTGGACTTTGTGAATGTCTTTTTTTTACTTCATAGAAGCTAAAGTACTATACAGACAACACCTTTTGTGTCTTTGTGTGCACAACGAATGGACACTAAAATTACATCTTTAGCAGGACATCATTATTATTACATGATAATCTCTTTTTGACATTTATAAACGATTAATAATTGTTCATTCATTGCAATGCATCAGAAATATGACCCGCCCTTCTATTAAAGACTGATGAGATTAAAAAAAAAAAAAAAGCTTGACCAAAGTGAAGCTGTAAGATCCAAAGTAGTTCATTTGGATGCTATTTCAACTACCCATTGTTGACCGTCACTGTAATCCTGTATGGGATGTACGGTAATCCTGTAGGAGGGCTTTCACTATAACAATGTAGAAAATAAAATCACAGGATTTCAATAATTCATTCCAGTAAGGCAGATCTGGTTTAGCAGGATGTCCAGTGCAGAATGTATTTTCCATTCCACTGTTTACTCTGCAGTGGTGTGCAAATAGAAGTGCATGTTGAGTCAACATGCAATATGAAGGGATCAGAGTTGGGCAAGTCTGGTGTTTGGCAATGTGCTGACATATCTTTGAAAGGTTATTGAAGTGTTTCCCCACTGTGATAATCAAAGCACCCTGCCCTGCACAGTCTACAGGTGTCTCTGCTTCAACACACCTGGTTTAAATTGAAGAGGCAATAACAGAATGAGCGGCTGATGGAGGGACACATCTGACATATGCAGGGTAGAGTTACTTGAGGAAGAGAATGGAAAACCTTTGGCTTGCACAGAGGATATTGACCATGGTGGTGTAATAAATAAATAAATAAAGCATCATGGGTGGAACGTAGGTGTGATAGCACCATACCCATGAAGGGTTCCTGAACATTTCAACATGACTTGGTTTTTGAGAATTTGAAGCAGAGCTGGACATGCCTAGGCTATAAACATAATTGTAAAAGGTGATGCAGACAACCAGGCATAGATGTGATACCCATGGTGTGATCTAGACCAATGGTTCCCAACCCGGGTCCTTGAGGAACACCATTCTGCATGTTTGAATTGGCTCCCTGCTTTGACATACATGAGCTAAATGAATGGGTGATTAACAGGGTTCGGCAGAACTTGTTGAAGTAATTACGTAAATCACTGAATCTGTCACGGTCTCATAGTTTAGAGCCCAAATGCAGACAGGATGATGAGGCAGGAGTTATACAATAAAAACTGTTTATTTTAAACAACAAGTAAACAAAAAAGCTCTCAGGGCAGCAAAAACTTACAGATAGGTGTCACCGTGGAAAGGTGATAGGAGCAGAGGACCGTGGTGTCTGAACAGA
>JARVGQ010000610.1:10625382-10637134 GCA_031762355.1 Hypsolebias martinsi | reverse complement strand
ATTTTTATTTTAAACTCCTGCTTTGTTTGCCTGCCTGCAAATGGGTTCACCACAAACACGAGATCGTGACATAATCTAGTGTCAAAAGTATGAAAATGTTGCTGAAAGCTAAAATATTGCAGAAGAGCTAAAAGACTAAATTAGCAGAGTGGTTGCTAAAAGCAGCAAAAGGCTAGATAAAAGCAAAAAGAGAAAAATAATAGCTAAAACATTAGTGAAACAGTAGCTAAAAGCTAAATGTATCAACAGAACAGTTAAAAGATGCTAACTAAAATCTAAAAGTAGCAGAATGATAGCTAAAAACTAAAAATAACAAAATCTATCTGAAAGCTCAGTTATTTAAAATGATAGCTAAATGTTAAAAGTATTAAAATGCTAGCTAAAACATAAGACTAGCACATTAACTTAAAGCTAAAGGTAGCATTAGAAACAACAAAAAAGTTTGCTTAAGGGGAAGAGAACAATGTATTTGAAGGTACTGTATTACAACATGTCATTGTTTGTGGGGAAACATTTGTAAACACAATCAAAAACTTTAAAAGAATATTACAACAAAAAGCTAAAGTGCCCATCTCCTGAATGCGTTGAACATTTTGATATATGAACAGCTTAAAATAGCACAAAGTATGCAGAAGAATTTAATAACAAAACACAGTCAGGTTAAAAGTTTAACTACTCTCATAAAATGCAGTTAAACATCACTGACCCATCAAAAGCCTTGCATCATGACATAACATGAAAGAATAAAAAGTGAGCATGTTCATGCATCTTTGGGCAACATGCAGACCTACCAGCGAACAGAGCCCTGTGTTTGATGATCTTTCCCTGGACTTCTTCTCGTCTGCTCGTAGAGGTGGTCATGCTGATGTGCATTTGCTCAGACTGCAGCTGTCGCAGGAGAGGCTTCGGTACGTTCTTCCACACTCCACAGATCTGCAGACCCACACAAACACAGGCAGGTAAGGTGGATTGTTGTGGCAGGATTATACACGAACGATAAACCTACAGTCCGAGACACATTCTTGATTTGTCTAAAAACGCTAAATCTGGTCCTCTGGACATTCAAAAAAACAAAACAAAACAAAGCAAAACAATTGTAGAAACGTTTTGTCTATCGTCCGAAAGACTTCCTTGGACTGAGGAAGTCTTTCGGACGAAAGCCGAAACGTTTCTACAGTTTTTTTTTTTTGCTTTGTTTTGTTTTTTGAATGTCCAGAGGACCAGACTTAGCTTTTTTAGATTTTTCTACCTGGATTATTGAGCATGCATCAGGGTAGTCTTTCAATAATGTTTCAATAGTCGTTCAATAATCTTTCAAGAGTCTTTCAATAAGGTCATGGGTGTTGTGTATCTTCTGGCTGAATCTCTGTGGTGGAATCCATTTTGGGTGTTTTAGCGATGCTGTGGGTGCTCACAGCTCAACAACTTATTCACTAGAATATATGTCACTGGTCCAGCTCTTCTTGAAGGCGGGTCTAATGTTACCTGTCTACTTTGCAGTGATTCAATGGACCAACTCTCTTGACATCAGTTACTTTCAAACTAATGACGAATCAAAAAGCTGCAACGTGAATGTAACTTGTAACTCAACACATTATAGAAATGTAGTGTAGTAGAAAGTACAGCTACTTCATGTAAAATGTAGTGGAGTAAAAGTAAAAGTATTCAAATTTAACTCTACTTAAGTAAAGTACAGATACATGAAAAATGTACTTAAGTACAGTAACAAAGTACAAAGTACTTGTATTTAGTTACATCCCACCACTGGTAATACCCGAGAGTCATTCACCAAACACACTCAAGACACTATCGGGTAGTACAGGATTTAGCAATATCACGTGACATTGCGCATAACGTTATTTTTCGAGATTTGACCAAAACAGCTCTCCATCATTTATCAGCATAAGGTGATCTTGGTTTGAACATCTGACATGGAAGATAGCAGGCCATGTTTATGCCTTCAAGGAAAATTAGGCCTTTAATTTCACACTAGTAAAGAGTGTAGTAAGAAATGTGCAGCTTCCTTATCAGAAGTCACTGGTGTGACAGCGCGCGTGCAGCCTCATGCTTGTGTAGGAGTGTGTGGGGTCCTCTGCTTTTCTGTTTAGTCACACTGAAAATGGTAAGCAGGTTATGTGTGAGCTTGTGTGAGACGGGAGTTGAGAGCCTGCTCCGTATTTGTTTTTCTGTGTGTTTACAGCGCACAAGAAGCTGCATCTGTCTTGACCTCATCCCTCTGGCTCATATCTTTCCTCTGCAGCACGGGGGCTCGAGAACGGCTCAGAGACTACAGAGGCCTCGCCGTTCGGCCCCTGAGCTCATGGGAGTTCTTGCTAAGAGCTGGGTGTAAAATCCCTTTTGTGTTGTGTAATGGAAGCCTGTGCAGGGGAGGTTTGGGGCCTTGAGGTTGATGAGCGAGAGGGCGAAATCTTGCGAAATGCTCATAACTTAAACAAAGAAGTTGCATCATAGAAACAAGAAAAAGAGAAATGGAGCAAGGCTCAGCGAGTTGTGCTTCCTGCAGCAATTTAAAGATTAAGAACCAAAAAGCTAATAAATGATTGGACAGTATTTATAAAAAGTGGTGGTGGATGGTTTGAAAACCTAAGTAAGCAATTAGCACTTTGGGATAATTTTATTTAACTATATTTAGATTTAAAAAAAACTCTTCAATTTGTTAAAAAAAATAAAATCACACCAGTTCTCTTCCTTCAGTCTGTCTTCACACATCTGCCCTCGGTGAGTGGACCAACCTCTGGAACAGTAGACCGTTTGTAAATGTCCCTTTTAAACAACGACACATCTTTTTACAGGGTAGAAATGAGCATAGCTGCTGACTGAACGTCAGACTCGTGCACAAACAGGAAATGAGCAGTTCGATCACCCAGTTCACTCAGTTTACAATAATGAATTGCTCTTTAAAGTAAAGCCATGAAAAAAGTTTAAATTGTAAAATGTACAAATCGATGTTCTTTTTTTTAACAAGATGATGTACAGACAAACTCCCATAAAGTATTCAGTTGATCCAAAATGTTGCTTCCCTCCTGGTTATCAGTAAAACTCAGGGTCTTATTTCTAACATACAAAGCTCTCAACAACCAAAGTAAATTTTATAATAAGTATCTTATTGCTTCATATTTTCCTAACAGAGCACTTCACTCTCAGACTGCAGGTTTACTTGTGGTTACTGGAGCTTTTTAATGTTGAATGAAATGTTGATTATTAGACTCCTCTCTTGTGGAACCAACTTCCTGTTTCTGTCTTTGAGGCTGACACAATCAACTTTCAAGACTAGGCTAAAAATCTTCATTTTTGATCAGTCCTATATACAGTATAGGGTTAGCTTTGCTTGTCCTGATTTATCCCTTCAGTTTGTCCTATCCACCTTATTCCTATGGTGCATGCCTTCTGTGAATTATTGGATCTTCTTCTGATCAATGCATTTTTCTCTCACAGCAAACATCTCTCTCTGTGAAACTTTTGACCAAAACATAGAGTAAACATCGGCTTTTACTTTTCTAATAAATTTGGATTAATCACACCTTCAACAACTGAAAACTGCAAAGACGTGAACAAATGAAGAACATCAATTTTTCTGCCATTTTTAAATACTGGTACATCTAAAGAGTGTAAGGATTAAGGTTTATATCAGTTTGGTCATATTTTTTGGGGGAGCCAGAGCAGGTGTGTGAAGCATGGTGAAGTCATTACAGATGTTTTCCAAATTACTGGCAATCCAGCCATGTTGTGGAGAGCGTAGCAGGATTGCCATCCAGTGAGAAGAGGGTCTAAAAAGGTGCTGATCAAGTAGATAAGCCTCAAGGTGTATCATTTTGTAATCTATTTAACCAAAATTGTGTAGCACATGTGAAAAATAAGCATCACGCCATATTGAAGACTTGCAAAAAAACTTGTTCAGAACCTTTGGGGTTGGTTTTGTTTCTCAAACCCAAGGGCAACAGCAATCTTTTATATGCTCCTGGTGTGAGTGATGTGATTGTCTACTTCATAAATAGTTCAACTTTTTCAAAAACAAAAGAAGAGAATGCAGGAAATTGGAAAGATCTCAGCTTCATTGTGTGAACAGAAGTCAAACCATATCTACTTTATCTAACTAGTTATTTGCATGCACATACTCTGCTGTAAGCTCCTGGACGTGCAGGTGAATAAATAATTGGTCACCTGGATCAGAGACCACCTCACAGGTCGACCACAGTGTGTGAGGCTGCAGAACACCCCCTCAGACACCATACTGAGCAGCACAGGAGCTCCCCAGGGGACGTTCTTCTTACTGTTTCTGTTCACCCTCTACACCTCAGACTTTGTTTTTTATTTTTTATTTTTTTATAATTTTATAAATTGAAGTCTGAAGTTTCAACTTTTCCCCCTTTCTACACATAGAACAATGAAATTAATCCTAGACTATAATAAAATATTTAATGTTTCTGTCTGACCTGTTTAGAACTTAATTTTTGGTATTTCTATATTATCTATTTCTATATTCTCTATTAATTTTATATTCTCAGTTTTTTTTTTTTAAATTATCTGTTATTTCTATATCTTGTGTGATTTCTTGTGCATGTCCCTTTGTATTGAAACCCTGACACAAGAATTTCTTGCTGGATCAATAAAGTTCTTATCTTATATTAAGTCCATGCATGCCAAATTTGAATGATGCCTCAGCAGTAAGCTCTATCATATGTAGAATAAATTAAAAACTAAATAAAACATCTGAAAGACAAGTCACTGGCATCAGCAGTAAATTATTTGCCCAGGAACAGTGCTTTAAAAACTTGGCCATGCATGGTCATGAATAATATATATCATATAGTTTAGACTTGAAGTTGCTGTATGGAATTAACTGTGCAACGGTGTCTGTTTGCTCCGGAGCAACATGTCAGATATTCAGCCGTACGTATGGCCTTGTTTACCAAAACATTGTTCATCTCATTATCATCGCCATATGCTGCTAACTTTGTCTTGACTCATTAGTGCATTGCACCCCCTGTTTGAGAAGAGATGGAGAGAGCTCCAAGTGGGGGATGACAAGAGGGTTGCAGAGTTGTCGAGAGACGTAGAGAATTGTGCTACAAAGAAATGTGTTGGAGCCAACTCCGATCCACACGTCTCTGAGTAGCTCCCATGAGGACTGACCATTAAACAGATCGGAGCGCGATGCAGAAGAACAGTGTTATTGAAAACCCTGTCGTGGGAAATGGTGGAGGGAAATGATAACAGAGAGAATGGCTTATCTACCCTTAATTGTTCCTCCCTGAGCCTTTGAAGGCACAATGACTTCCGCAGCATCCTTTGTGTTGGAGCGTTCCATCTTGCCATTCCCGTCTTGAAGTGTTATCGATTTCTATTGTTCTTCCTCACCCATACCCCGCCTCCCCTCCCCGCTGTCATATTGCTTGAAAATTTGCAGCGGGCTTCAACAACTAGGTCCCTCTTGCATTGTTTTGTCACAAGACAATCTGAGAGGCTGTAATCTAACGTGGTGTTATTAAAGCTTGTCACCGAGAAATCACCCTGATACCCATTTAAACGTCTTGGGTTGTTTAAAGGGTCGTTTGTACTGGAGCTTGGGTAACGACAATTTCTGTCTCATGAGACAGATCTTTTTAATAGATTTCAATATATTCCTTTCACATCAGCTTCTTATCCTCAATCTGACAGTAGATGAGCTGTTTAAACAAGTGTAATGTAAAGTGTAATACCTACTGACTTCACCCTTGTATGTAAATGTAAAGACTACTTACTGGTAACTTCATTGCATGAGTAGATGCAAACTGCTCACACATGAAGAATGCATAATAACACCTCCAAATAAAAAGCTAATTTATCAAACGCTTATGATCATAATCTGTTCTGCTGAATAATGACTGATGTGTGAGAGAAAACCAGGTAGGGGAAAAATATGTTAGGAGACATCAGCAGAACAACCTCTAACTGCAAATGTATGTCAATAAGCAATCAAACATTTAATTAGCTTTGCATTTTTTTGAATGGAGCTCAGTTTTAATAAGCCTTGATTAAAATATTAATAGTATGACAGAAAACCAATTGGAAGGGGGCTAAAGATGAAGTACGTGCTCCTTAATGGACCTCGACAAAAAGCAAAACGGGTGTCGGAATCGATGTCAGTCCACATTAAATAGGAAATCATCTTGTATGTTTTTATTTAATCAAGCTCATGTTAAGATGCTAACTTGTAAAAACTGTGGCTGCAGCAGAGACTTTCCAATCCAATACTTGATGATACTGGACTGAAAAAGATTTTAATGAGTTTCACATGTAAATTGTACAAGGTAAGCGGTGAAAGGCAGAAATGCTCAACGATATAATTAAATCAAAGTTAATCTTGTTAAATGATTTACATGAAAACATTATTATGCTTCACATGAAAGAAGCTATGCATACTTTAGAAAACAAATAATTTCATTTACAGCTTTGTTTTGTTGTTTCTTCAAAAAGGCCATCACTGCTTAGCTCAGAGCTGGTCCCAGACAAAAAGTAATAGAGCAGCTGTTTTAGGCACCTAATCTCACAAGAAAAGTCATAATAGTTCTACTGTACCAATTATATTCTGTGTCCAACAGATTGTTGGCATTTAGGCTTTACATACTGTTCACTTTTCTATAGGATACAAACAGAAAAACTGTAGAAATACAGCCAATTTAATTGAAATATTCCCAGCAGATTCTAAAATAATATGAAACAAGCAAGAAAGTACAAAGAACATCATCAGCTTCTTTAGATACCTCAGTTTCTTTCTTCCCTTCAGATTGTTTGGCTGCAGGACGATTCAGGTGGGCGTAACACTATGTTGCAGCAGAAAAGGTTTAAAACGTGGCTGTGACCTTTCTGTGTGGAGTTTGCATGTTCTCCTTGAGACCGAGTTTTCTCTGGGTACTTTGGTTTTCTCCCACAGTCCAAAAACATGCATGTTGAGTTACTTGGCAATTCTAAATTGTCCCTATGGTGTGAGTGTGACAAAATGGTTGGTATTTTCTAAGTAGCCCCATGATGGACAGGAAACTAATCCACAGTGTACTCTGCCTCTTAGCCAATGGCGGAAACCACTTGGGTGAACAGAATCCAGCTGAAATAGAAAATGGAAGGATAGACGGATTTTCAGCTAGACTATTTCTGAGTTCTTCAGGGGTTCCCAACCCTGGTCCTCAAGGAACACCATCCTGCATGTTTTAGTTGTTTCCCTGCTTTGACACACCAGAACTGAATAAATGGGTGGTTAACAAGCTTCTGCAGAACTTGAGGAAGTAATTTAATCACTGAGTCAGGTGTGTTAGAGTAGAGAAGCAACTAAAACTTGCAGGATGTTGTTCCTTGAGGATCAGGGTTGGGAACCACTGAAAGGGGTCGCTACAAAGTACAGCTGTCATTTCTAACCCAAACCCGAAGCCCGGCCTGACCAGGCTGGGCAATAATAATGTGCTTAATGTGCGGGCTGGGCCAGTGTCAAGTTTTTGATTGTGTCAATGGATGCGCACGGCTGACAATCCCATTATATGGCAACATGACTTGCCAGACAATCACCAGTTGCACACGACCATTTGGCAGCACGCTGACCAGCCTTGAAAGAGTTTTTTATTTTTTTTATGTTCAGTTAAGCTTCAAATGGACTACTGCCAGCAATCCTAAAGCCCAAATGGACGTTAATTCACTCGCTGCACTCAGCGGACGCGTACAGTGGATGACTCAAACAGGTGAGATACCAAAATATCATGCAGACATGTCAAAGCAGGGTCCATGTATGAATAATGCAGAATACAGGCAGAAGCAAGGATCTAATGCACTTTGACGGCCATGAAAGTACAAACACCCCCTCAGCTCTGATCTTCTGCCCACTTAGCCGCGCGCGTCCACTGACCGTTAATAATTATATAAGCAGGCAAAGCTTAATTAAAAAAATGCCTGAGTTATTTTTCTACGTTCGGACCTGTAATTTCTGTTCATTCGTCAGGTCTGGTGGGGTTTGGAAATGATGGCTACAGGCTGGGTCCTGGTCGGGTCAGATTTTTTGGGCCAAAATGCAACTCTACTACAGTTTCTATGAAACTAAAAATATGTATTTAGCAATATGAAGACTTCCTTTTAGGGTTATTTAGGATTCATTTGCATAAGAAATCATCCATAGTGACCACAACAGTTATACTGTTAGCATAAAGAATATATCACCTTCTGGTTTCCATTTCTGCACACTAGTCAACAGTACAGGTATTAGTAAATGCGTTAAGCTGGGGACATAATAAATTACTATTTGCTGTATTTACCCACAATTCCCAATTGGGGAAAGCCAGCTGCACCAACTGGGAACATTCGGTTCAGCTAGTTAGCACAAAAATCTGTATGTGTGAGGGGTTAAGACAAAATCTGCAAATGTGTGAGGAGAACAGAGCTGACACAAGCTCAGTCACAGTCATTCAAATATGTTCAAATTACTGGAGCAGAATCCAGATAAATCTGGCGGTGTGAAGATTACTGACCCAACTGCAAACACATGTTACCAACAGACAATGAAAAACAGTGGGTTCAACAGAAGCACCCTGGGCAAATGTTTCTGGTGGCTACAGACCAGGTGTTCCTCCCTGTGACAAGGCTCATTCATCACAGACACAGAGAGAAACAAACACATAGAGCAGACACAAAAAATATAAATAAAAACATGCTCCACTAAAGCAAATGATTGACAAAGAAGAGCCATTATTCATCATGATGATGGCGCACCACTCAATGAAGCAGAGCCACATTGACAACATCAGGGCCTGATGTTTTCCGACCACCAGTCTCTCACAAAGTAAAATGCTCACTTGTTAGTCTTATTATTGTCCAGTTTCTGCAGTTAGAGTCTTTAATATGACTTTTTCATCATCCCTGCAAATCCCTTGTTTCTAGAGCTCATTTGAGTTTTTCTGATCTTCCTGATGGACAGGAGACAACCAAAGTACCTCCTTGACCTACTTGGACATGCTGTGTCTCCCTTCATCCCATGTCATGAGACAGCAGGGGGACTGACTTCCATCAACTGAGGGCAACATGCTGTTAGAAACAGAGCAAGCCAAACAGACTCAGACAAATCAGGAGGGAGGCAACAGAAGATGGTGATGATAATGATGTGTTTCTCCATTGGGGAGCTGACACTTCTGACAACATGTCAACATCGCTGACCCACATACCACCATGGAGGATGGAGAGGATGCCTCTTGTGAGAGTCTGACAGGTAGTGTGGTGTTTAGGACAAGAAATATGTGATTTAAATAAAAGGAAAATACAAATATTAAGCTAGAATTAGTTTTGTGAGCAAATTATCAACCATGCTCTAACAAAAATAAAGGCCACCCCATTGATTATATATAAAAACAATATACACATTTTTGTATCATGATTTGATGTTTTAAATAAAAATCAATGGACAACTTCTGGTTTTAGTTTGATATTTAAAATAAAACAATATAAAATCACATGCTAAAACCAATTATGGTATTTGTTTTGTAGAAAATATTTAAAAATTTAAAAGAAAAGTGACCCAACATTGCTGAAATACATTTGAGTCTTGAAGAGATTGGAACTTAAAGAGTGACAAAGGATGCTGCCGACATTTACAATGTAACAAAATTTCTAAGCTGTTAAACATATGAATTTTAGGTAAGAACTTGTGACTAATTATGTCTATGAAAATTCCAGACATTTTTCTTTGTTTGCAAGCAGACACTTTCCAGCAAAAGTGTATAAAGAGACAAATGGCAATAAAGTTCCCATAATGACACATGATAATACAAAATAGTGGAGCTGGTTATTTTGTACTTCTACCAAGTTGTACACTGGCCTCGTACTAAGTTGTTGCTGTTTTGTACCCATATACAGTACTTATCCACTTTACAGTCACTAAGTCCTCGTAACCCTCATCCTCAAATATGCTGATGACATCATCATCTTGGGCCTCATCACCAACAATGATGAGAGTGCCTACAAAGATGAGGTGAAATCAGTGACCAGCTGGTGTCAGGAAAATAACCTCTCTCTAAATTTCAGCAAAACAAAGGAGATGATAGTGGACTTCAGGAAACAGTGTGTAGACCAGCACTCCACCATCAACATAAACAACGCTGAGACGGAGCAGGTCAGCAGCTTCAAGTTCCTCGGCGTTCACATTATGGAGATTTGTCCTGGACATTACATACAGACACTGTGGCCAAGAAAGCCAGACAAAGACTTTACTTTATAAGAAGACTAAAGAAGTTTGGTACCAACACCAGCATCCTCACTAACCTTTATAGGTGCACCACTGAGAGCCTGCCGACAGGCTGCGTCACAGGGTGGTACGGGAACTGCACCAGTCAGAAAGCTCTACAGAGGCGGTACAAACAGCAGAGGACATCACTGGTAGCAGTCTCCACACCATCCAGGACATCTACCACAGCCGATGTCTATGTAAAGCACGCAGCATCATGAAGGACCACACCCACCCAGCACAAGGACTCTTCCATCTACTACTCTCAGGCAGATGATACAGGAGTCTGTCATTGTGCAGGAAAAGACTAAAAGACAGCTATTATCCACAAGCAGATTACTGAACTCTGGCTAAATAACACTGAACAACTGGCAATAACTACAACAGGCCACATCTGTGACAACAAATATGACTAATATTAGCGTGCGATAGTTAATATGTTTATTGTTTATTGCTGCTGCACTATGTGGCTGTATCATCATGTATGATGCAGTATGATAAAGTACCTATGTGTCTACTTTACCATCAAAATGCATCTCAATGTCACTCACTACCTGTGCAATAACCTGTCACACAACCTGTGTAGTTTATGTTAATATGTACATTTAAGCTTATGCAATACTACTACCCTGAAATACTTATTCATACATATTCATCCTGCTTGCCCCGTTGAAAGGCTACAATGTTGTTGTTTCCTATTTTCTCTGTTTCTAAATATATTTCTTTTTCATGTTTTGGTACTTTATTTTGTACCCTTATTACATGTTTTAGTATTTCTTGTTTGATTGGGCTTTGTTTTTTGTTTTTTGGATTTTTTTTTTTAGTGAGTCACATCATTTCTTCTCATCCTGAGCATTTCATTAACACTGTGTTAACCTTGCATTTGACAAATAAACACAGCTTGAACCCTGTAAAGGATCAAGTTGTGTTTTGTTTCAAAGTCAACAGTATTCCACCTGTGTTTTGTTTTAAATCATTTATGTTAGGGTATGTGTCATCACTCAGTCAAATTGTGTAACGTGTGCATGCCAAGCAGATACTCTAGAGCAGATCACAAAAAAGGGTTAAATCATGTCATCTGGACCACTTTCTTTAAGGGATAAACATTTTTTTTTTTCATCTGAAAGACTTCATCAGCCTGCAGCCTGCCAACCAGATCTGTCCCATAAATAATCTGCATTGATGTTGCAAGCCAACCTCCTGTTGAATTCCCAGAGACTGTCTTCCAACACATAAAAAAAAAGCTACAAAACAATCGATCAGTGCATAACAATCAATAGTTTTAGGTGATAATGTGATACATATATCACAGTTTTAGATTGTTTTATTTTAATAGAACTGCATTTTTCTTATATTGTTAAAAAAATACAGGTGACCCCCGGTTTCCGGCGTTCCCGGTAACCGGCGTTTCGCGTATCCCGCCCGCCTCCCCAGTGACATCATCAGCCGAAACGGCAGTATTTTTCAGAAATTTTCATTATTTTCTGAGTTTTTTTG
>JARVGQ010000610.1:10435430-10448548 GCA_031762355.1 Hypsolebias martinsi | reverse complement strand
TAGAGTTGCAACCCTCAGTCCTACATTCTTCACTTTCCTCTTCTCCCTCTGTCTCCTGACACGTTTCTCTCCTCGTGGTCTGGTAGCACAATTTCCGCCGGTACCCTGTTTGTCAACAGCACCAGTGACAGTCTTTGTTACCCCGGACCCCAACTGATCCAGTATGGATTTGCTTTGATGAGCTCACATTATAGTTTTGGCGTAAGTGTTTTACAGTGGATGCCCTTCCTGACACAACCCTCACCATTTACCCTGGCCTGGGACTGGCAAAAGAGATACACTGGCTTGTGCTCCCTGGTGGCTGGTTTAATTTATGATTTGAATAAGGGTGTTATTTTAAGAAAACTGAATAGATTGGCTCTTGGTGCTTTAAAACATTAATACTGCAGAAATCCTGCATCATTTTGAAAAGGTTAGGAACACTTGCAGTTATTTTTGTAAATTTAATTTGATCTTGATCTTTAAAGTAAAGCATCAAAACGTCATGGTCTGTGAAAAGTAAACATAAGAGACAAGATATAATGTTGTAGATGTTTTGTTAGCTTTTCTCATATTCTTTGTACTCTTATGCAGTTTTTGAATGTCTACATCCCCATTAAAGCAGCTTTCACTCACATAATTTTGCTTTGTCAGAGCAGAATTTATTTTTATTCAGTGGAAAAGTGTCCCATTGAGACTTTTTTTTAAGTCACATTAACTTTGAGGAACAAAAACGTAGTTTAAAAAGATTACTATATTAAAACATTAACTGACAAAATCTTGACTTGTGCAGATTAGACAACATCCATCCTATTATTGTGGCTATACTTGCATGTATGATGGTGAGAACAAAATGACAATGACACAATGTCTTTCTCCAGTCTATCAATACAGCTTATACCCCCATGAGACTCAAGTCTGCAGCTGTATACTCCTATACATGCAGGTATAAGGCATCAGTTTTGACAAAGTTGGGTTTAAAACGAGATGTCGTCAGCCTGCTCAGTCCAGAATGCATTTCTCTCATACAGTAATGGCGACCATTTTATCTCAAAATATGGTAAATATTAAGATGTTTTTAATGTTCCAGTAGATAATTAAAGCACATAATGGCCAGTAAATCAGGTTAGTTGGATTTAGTTTAAGTTTTTTGTTTTCCCTGTGTCCTTTCACAACAGCAAAGCCAGCAGAGAACTTCCTCAGACAAGAGTCGCAGCAAGAAGGGCAAGGAGCTAAAGTCGCGGGTGAAAAAGCTCAAGTACCACCAGTACGTTCCTCCAGACCAGAAGCAGGAGCCCAGTGAAGCTCCCATGGACTCGTCGTACGCCCGCCTTCTGCAGCAGCAGCAGCTGTTCCTCCAGCTGCAGATCCTCAGTCAGCAGCAGCAGCAGCACTACAACTATCAGACCATACTACCTGCACCCCTCAAGTATGTGTGCAAATCAAAGAATTAAACGGCTCCCATCCACTATGTAAGGAAAAGTTTAGGTTTCTGCTCTGAGAAACGATGATTTACGGAAATGTTTCAGAAATTCACCACTTGTTTTTATATTGGGCTTCGTGTGGCTTGGTCTCTCAAAATGCCTTGAATCTAATCCAAATATTTTTTTTAATCGCACAGGGCTTATAACTTGCTTTTTAATGACAGCCTCGTGTCCACCCTTATGAATGACAGGATGTTGTTGCAAGCTGCACTTATCAAACCTATTCTCACAGCAAAGCTTTCTTTAGACTGTATGGTTGACTGGTTTTCTTATGTGGATGAAAACCCACAGACTGGATGGCCGCTTTACTGATCTAACTCGTGTTGCACACCTCATGTTCTGCTTGTTGTGCAAACGTACTGTATTTCTTCATTTAACAATGCTCTGTCTCCCTGTAGATCTGTGGCAGAGGGTCAGAACAACAGCATCAGTAAGCTGCCAGCCTCCATCATGGTGTCTTTACCGACTGCAGCCCCACCTCTCCCTCCCCCTGAGGCTCGTCTGAACAACTCTGTGTCTAACCGCAAACCAGGAGTCCTAACAGCCAACCTTGAGGAAATGAAGGTGTGTAACGATCGATTTGTATCAGAAAAGTTCTTTGCTCGCCCTAAATTGTAACAATTGTTTTTTTCAGGTGACTGAGCTTAAGTCAGAGCTCAAACTGCGTGGTCTCCCAGTGTCGGGAACAAAAACAGATCTGATAGAAAGATTGAAGCCTTTCCAAGACATTGCCACTCCTTCTACTATTCCTGCCACTACCACCACCACCTCCATCGCTATGGAAGTCACCCCAACTACAGCACCTCCCATAGTCCTTCCAGTCCAGAAGGTGGCTCTGGAGAGTATAAGCTCTACATCTCCTGTCTCACCCACTCCTGCTGATCCTGCTTCCCTCCAGCTGGATGTCAGTATGTCTGAGTCTCAAGCTGAAATGCAAAAAGGATGTTTTGGCTCTGCGGGGCCACGCTCCTCCCCTCAACCACCTTTTCAAGTCCCCGAGGAAAAGGACAGGAGGCTCCATGAGAAGGAGCGGCAGATAGAGGAGTTGATGAGAAAGCTGGAGCAGGAGCAGAGGTTGGTGGAGGAGCTGAAGATGCAGCTTGAGGTGGAGAAGAGAGGTCAGGTTGGCTGTGCAGCTGATTCCACAGCCTCCGTGTCTCCCATCAGCACCATTCCTGCCGTCTACAACTTAAATGAAGTAAAAATGGAGGGAGCTGTGCTATCGAACTGTTTGTCCAACACGACTATCCCTAATTCACTCTCAACCCCTCTGCCAACTGTGGTGAAACTGGAGGACGTGGCCGTTTCTTCAGGTAAGCCACTTCATCTCCAGACTCAAACCCAGCTCATCACACAGCTCCAGCCTCAAGCTAAGCCCCAAGTAGCCACCAACCCACAGCTCTGCCTCCAGCCCCAGAAAAGTCCCCAAATCCAGGCTCAGCCTGCAGCCTCTGGTCTGCAGCAGTTCTTTATCAGCCACCCTGGAGGGGTGTCCCAGGTCCTGGGTCAGCCGCAGGCTTTGCTAACCACTCCTGGGCAGCCTCAGACACTGCTGACTGGTCAGACTGGAACTCAGATCCTCTTCCCTGTCTCACTGCCCAACAACGCTACTGCCATCCAGCTGCCCAGCACCACTGTCAACCTGCAGGTATGACTGCTTTCATTACTCAAACATGTGTATAACTCGGAACACGTTTATAGACAGGACCACCAATCTTATAAATTCTTTTTTCCCTCCAGCCTGTCCTTCAGGCCACAGTCTCAAACCCAGGTCTGGTTCAGGCTTCAGGTCCTCCACTGCAGACCACTAAGGTGGAGATGACAACCAGCCAGCAGCCGCTGCTACAAGTCAGTCAGATTAGCTATTTAGTTTTGTTTAATGTTTGAAAAAGGTGTTGCTTTTCCCCTAAAAGTCCTTTTTTTTAAATATTTTAAAGAATATAGAGAATAAATATTTATATTTTCTGCCCGTCAGTGTTGAAAAATGTAAAATCTCACCGCGGTCTGATGGAAACCTCTGCCCTGTGTCTTCACAGACTCTCACCATGTGTAACAACACTACTGGTTTAGGAAACCAAACGAGAGCTGAGATCCATCCCCAGTGTTTTCTAAGGAGCTCCCCAGAAAACGGAGTCTCTCCACAGGCTTCACCCAACCACCAGGTGTCCAACGGACCTGTCAGTAAGGTATCTGTGACGAGCTGTAACCAGACGCTGCTGCTGCTTTGGATCATTCATTTTTAACAGACGTGAGTTTTTAACACTGCTTGTGCTCCCGTCTTTTTCTTCCTCCCAGTCACCCTCTCCACAGCCTTCCTTCATCTTCCAGCCCAACACCCTTGTTACTCGGCCCCCAAAGACAAGAGAGCCCCCCCGCTATGAGGAGGCTGTCAAACAGACACGCAACATGCACATGAACAATGTGTCGCAGGTGAGAAACACGCAGGTGATGGCTGAAGCATACAGTTACATTGATCCCCCACAACCACTTGCCATAGGTGCAAGGTGGTGTGTAATTATGGACTCCATATTGTCAAAGCTCCAAAAGTCACGGTTGAAACCTGTGCCTTCGTGTAAAAACTTATTTCTCTGCAAAAAGCTGAGAAATGTATCTATTTTTATTAAAATCTTTGTGTGAAAATTTCTATGCTGAAGAGCTCAAACCACACCGAGCGTCCACCATTTTGAGAACTGAAAAACAGGAAGGAGACGGTTCATGACACGTCATGAGGCCTTCCTCCCATTTTCCTTAGACACGCTGCTCGCTCCCTCACTGTCCATCCTTCACTTCAGTCTTGTACTGCCATCCAGTGGTTAAAAGGTGCTACACACAACAAATTAACCAACATTTCTTCTTAAATTTGACAATTACTAATTGTCAAATTTCAAACAATATTATCATTTATCACAATAATGTCTGAGACAATTAATCGCCCAGCAAAATTTATCATGACAGACCTAATAGAGTATCAGCTGCATGAAGAGAAGCTATTGTGACGTTTTTATTTTACAGCTATCTCGGGGGGGTGGGGGGGGGGGTGGCGATGGATAAAATGTCCTCACATTATCTAATTACTTAAAATGAGCGCACACAGGGTGTTTTGTTTTTAACCCAGTTTACTTGCAAGAGCAGACAGTCACGAAACAGGCTTGTACAGATGTTCAAAGTTACACGCTTAAATCCCATCTTGAGAATCTGTGCCGATAGTATACAAGAAGTGTTTTTTTATTTATTTATACACGCTTATCAGCTACTGCAGGTCATGACGACCTCCGCTCAACTCAAGACAGTCGTAGGAGTTATCAGGTGCCTGCAGGCTCCTCTCTGTGAGGAAAACTCTCTGAACTCACACACGGTTCAGTGTTATTTTAACACTAACAGTGATAAACATCCATAAACCTTTACCCAAATTCCCGTGACAGTTGTACCCATTCGTGTATTTAAGCTAAATAGTTAGAAATGGATCTTCCTGTTCAGCTCATGTATTGAACCAGTACAGCATTGTTTGAAACTGTTACACCATCAGAAGTGTGTAAAGTGCAAAAGTCCATTTCTCCACTTAATTACTGGAAGAAAGCATGGGGGTGGCTCAGCTAAAGAACATGGGGAACACTGACAGAGCTGCACTTGTCACCTAGACTGAAGGTACATGAAGAAAAAGCTCCAGGCTCCGGTTGAAATGTTGAAACTGATGAAGCTCTTTGGCCTCGTTTTGTCAGTGAGTTTAGTTTTGGACCAAACTGGAGCGTTTCCATAAGAACAGCGCTGCTGTGTGAAATCAGAAATGAAATGTTAGTTTTTCACCAGTTAAGTGTCCTGATGTTCTTGAATGTCTTAGGTTTCCATGGCAACGAGCCAGCACATGGACGACTTGTTTGATATTCTCATAGAAAGTGGAGGTGAGTGGGTTCGTTTTCAGCTTGGTGACATAAATAAATGTTTAGAGATTGTAATGATTTCCTAATCTTTGACTCCCCCCCTCTAGAAATCACTCCATTCATCCAGCAGGACCCCCCAGCCTCTCTCAACAAGACTCTTCCTGTGACGGCTAACATCACCATTCTTCCTGTCAACACTGTCCTGTCCAGGCCGCCTCCACAGGTCCAGGTAGCTCCTCCCCCTACACTGACCCCTGCCATCGCCCCCACCCTGCCTGGGCTCTCCCCCCTGGGCACAGACAATCAGCTGGAGGCCTTTCTGGAGGGGACTCTAGCCGGGGCGCTGCATGTGTCAGACCCTCGCACGCTGGGCCTGATGGAGGAGCTGCAGGCTCAGTTAGTGGACCAGCAGCCCTTCTCGCCCATGGACACGTCAGAGCTGTCCTTCTGCAACTCCTCCTCGCCCCCCTCCTCCCTCAACATGGGCCTGTCTGACCCGGTGCTGGACAACATGGAATGGCTGGACCTCACCATGCCTCCGGGTCCCACAGGGGCACCGCTCACGCCGCTGGGGATTCCGTCGGACTTCCTGGACACGCACGACCTGCAGCTGCACTGGGACTGACGAAGAGGCTGCAAACGGGTTGAAGAGGAGAAACCATGGCGTTTTGGCTTTTCTGTGCCAAATCACTCAAAACATCTGTAAGATTCCTACTACACCACAGAACAAGACACTTTACAGGCCGGTTATTGAGCAGGCACAGGTTTGCACAGCTTGAGTTTGCACAGCTTTAAATATGGCGATTGTTGAGCTGCCGGGGACACATCCACCCTGAAGGGCTCTCACTGCAGCAGATGTGATAACAGGAGCACACCGCCTGCATCGGATGTCAGGATTTTATCACTTCTCTCCAGACCCAAGGAGCCGGAGCCACCAGGAGACTGTTTGTAAATACTCTTTAAGCCACACTAATAGATTAGTCTCCCCGAGGTCCTGAGTAGTATTGATGATGGATAACGAGCCTGATTGTGTCTACTGAGGCTTCACTGGCTGGCTTTCAGTGAGAAGTGTTTTCTGTCAAAGCTCAGTGTCGAACTGTCACTGAGTTGTTACTGTTGGTGACACTAAATCATGAAGAAATATGCAAAGTTTCACTTAAAATCACGGCTGGACTCCAGGTGGAAATTTGGAAAATAATTGCTAGATGTTTGCAGACATTAAACGGCTGTAGTCGTCCAGAAATATGAAAGCTAAATTTGAAACTGGTGGGTTTTAGATGCCTGCAGTGACCTAATATTAAAATATTATAGGACTTGCACACAGAAATTGGAATTCTTTGTGAACCTTTTGCAACAATTTAGAGACTCGTGAATGCTGTTCCAGTTTGCCACCAAAGGTTTCAGCCCAGTGAGATCATCATCAGCTTTATTTATAAAGCGCTTTAAAACAGCCACACCTGAAACAAAGTGCTGAACATTACATACAGGATAAAAGAAAACATAAAAACAGAGCTACAAAACTAACCACACAGTGAACTAAAAACTCAACTTAAAATACAGTAAAACGACATGCTAGATGCTAGCTTCAGATCATGTGTCAAACTCAAGGACTGGGGGCCAAATGTGGCCCTTGTTGACATTTTATCTAGCCCCCAAGATGTTACTTTAAATGTAAAATACTTTTATCACTTAAATTATTAAGTAATCTTTGATTATGATGCCAGAAGTACAACAGAGAATGTCAAATGAGACCATTCAAACTCTTGAGGAACCTGCAACCAAGAAAAGATGTTGGGTATCTGACTTGAGTTGATGTAGTTTCTGAAACCAGCCCTTAGTTTGAAAAAGGTTTTAATTTTGACCCCTTTTGTAAGTGGGTTTGACCCCCCTGCTTTAGGTGGACTCTCTCACTGGGCTGAAACTCTTGGACAAGCTGGAGACTCAACTGTGCATGAAATTTGAACAAAGACCAGCAGTTGTCTTGCAAACCGTGTTTGCTAACAAGTGAACCATGCGGCCGTGTTTTGCACAACCCATGTTTGATTTTATGTGTAAATCCTACACAGAACTGTAGGCCTTGCACACATCCAGAACTTGGCAGCAGTCCCACATACCTGAGCATTCATGGCTGGATGTTGAGCTCCAGGTCAGGTGTCAAGTAACATCGCTGGTGCTCGGGACATTCCACGCCCTTGACGAATCTGAATCTGGGACAATGTTTGAGAGAAAAGTTGTTGCACAAACTTTCCATGTTCAAAATTGAAGCAGCGGGCCTGTTGTTTTGAGATCATCTGGACTGTTTGGTGTTGTTCACTAACGGTATACAAGTGAGACGCTGCCATTACTGGTCACAACACAACAGTCTCTCTAATGACTCTGTCTAAAGTTAAAATTAAAAACCAAAATAATTTTATTTTCCAGTAGATGTGTGAACTTGAGTGTAGTCTCAGATAGTGACCACTTTCCTTTAATTAAAAAAAAAAAGCTTTGATCAAACCAGTAAGTGCTTTGAGGACCGCCATATCCATGGAAGCCACGTGAGCTCAGTCTGCTGCCAAGTTTTAAAGGAGGTGATGAAAGAGTCCTCTACACACACTGGTCCAGTCCGCCGCACACTGTGGGCGACTTGTTTGCCGACTAATCCGATACGTTGATATGAGACGTGTCCCTCATGTCCGCACCGATCAAACGACGACTCTAACTAAAGAATCTGACAGAGGACTGAGCTCCAATGTCGATGTGAGAGCTATGCACTAAAATGGAGGCAGAAACGTCTGGGGAGAGAAACAAACGCCTCGGAACAATAAGATGTGAACGCTGCATATCCACGGTGATGATCTCTGCGATTGTAATCAGCGTAACGGTCGTGTTGCTCTGCAGTCGTCCAAGTTCCTTCTTTTGAATGTAACTTTTAAAAACGCAACACAAAAAACAGACTTTACTAAAAGTTTGGCAGCTTTTTTTTTTTTAAACTTGTATACTGAAAACAATACAAAGGGAGCAAAAAATCAGTTTAAGACGCTCGATGTGCTGCGAGTCATATCGGAGGATAAAGACGTCTTTGAGCTTTATATGTAGCTGCAACGCAGTTCGCTGCACTTTGTGTGTCTGGATGGGAAGATTCTGCATGATGAGCCAGCAGCCATTTTAGTAAAAAATCCTCTGCAGCTGATGAGCTGTTTCACTTTACGAACCCAACATGAAGTGACCAACAACTCTTAGAAATCAGTGTTCCAGTGCAGCTCATCAGCTACGGTGGCCTGTAGGTGAACATCATTTCCTGTGTGTGTGGGAAGCATGTTGCTGTGGCTCAAGTGTGGATTAGTCTTCCCTTCTTGCATGTACACGCTTCTCTGTGTGCATGACTGTCGTGTGTTTCAAACTCTCAGCTGAAAAACAAAATCAATTCCTTGCTCTTCACTCGCCTGGCTTCTGACGACCGCCTTTGTTTCCGTGGTTCTGTTGGTGTTCCGGTCAAGAACATGCAGGCGCACAGGGCTCGTCGTGGAGAGATTTCTTTTCAAAGGTACTCATTGCAAAGTTATGAAGACTCATCAAAATAACAATCTTGATCTAAAAAGATCACTTTTGTATTCTCATTGATGGTGAATGGCCTTAAAAGTGAAAACTAACTTCTGTTGACTGAGTTCCTGTGAAAACTGACAGAAGAGCCATTTGGGTTGGAGATGTCAGGCAGTTTTGATGTGCTCGTGCATATTTACGTTCACATTTTGGTAAAGTGTACAGGCATGCTCCTACATTGGGGTGTGGTTACAATGAATTGCGTTTTCTAATCGCAAAGGCTGAGATTTGACTGGTCATGTGATCTGGTTATGTGAATTGGGAGTGAGCAGAGCATGGAGCGGGAGAAGTCAACACTGAACTTTAACCGGTTGCACAATGGTGTCAGGCTCGACAGAAGCTGATACATCTGAACATTTGGTACCAACGAGGTGCAGCACGTCCGTTTGAATTATTTTGGCTATAATAAGGAAGACGCTGCACAACGACATGTATCGTGCAGAATCTGTCTTGCTGCTGTTGCTACCTCTTGAGGTAACGCCACAAATCTTTTAACACTAAAAAAAACACCACAAAGCCATTTATGATAGTTGCATGGCTAGAACGCCAATGACCAGAGCTTCAGCTTCAATTAAGCGAAGTAGCAGCCGACAGGGTTCACTGACCGAACTGTTCCAAGGTGTCACTCTATGAACATATAATTCAAAACTACACGCAGAAATAACTCGAGCAATAACAGAGTTCATAGTGAAAGACATGATGCTCATTAATACAGTGACCAAGCCTGAGTTTACAGCTTTTGTAAACACAGTGGATCAGCGGTACAGAATGCCCTCGTGCACACATTTTAGCCAAGTTGTTATCCCGGAGCTACACAAATAAATGTAGAAAGTTGCAGCAGAGCTGAAATTAAACAGTGGAGGTTTTTGCAACTGCAACAGATTTATTGTTTTGTGTTGGTTGAAAAATACATGAGAAGAAGACGGTGAAAAATAATCGCATATTAAATCGCAATATTGAGGTTAAAAAAAATTGCAATTAAAATATTTTCCAAAATCGTTCAGCCCTAGTTGACTCCAAAATATAGTGATTTGTAGATGTTCATTTAAAGACTGCTTTCTAGGAGTTTCAATAAAATGAGATGTTAAATAAGATATTTTGCTAACAGACAGTGCTGACTCCAACAGCTATTGCCAAAGTTGTAAGTCAAAAATATTGCACAGTGTGTAGTGCTCAAGGTTTGTGCTGAAGATAAAGTTCAACCACTGCCACACCAAATTTGAGCTCAATATCTGTAATAAATGCAGAGTTCTAGCTGTTTGTGGGTTTCTTACAGTCTGTCAGCTGTGGCAAGCATCTTGAACTGGGCTGACATCAAAAGCCCATCAGCTGTAACTGTACAGCCAAGGATTATTTTGTGAGATTTTCATTCACATTTATCTGGTTTATAAGATATGGTAGTTATGGTAACCCTACAGACAGACACACAGACTGAAACATTATCACCTTTCACTACAGCCAGCATCTAATTATATATACATCTTAAAATGAATCAGGCTTGTGTGTTCTTGTAAACAAACCGTATCAATAAAAAAAAAACAATAGTGGTTTGATCTCGAGCCAGCGAAGCAGCACGGTTCATATCTAACAGCTGAGGATTTGTTTTGTTTCTCAGAGAATGGGTCCCATTAGGACTTCCTAATGACATTTTCACTCAGAGGAGTTGAACTCATTAGTTGTTTGTCTAAAATCTGCCATTATGATTTTAATTGCCCAAGCTGTACACCCAAGCAGCGCAGTGTGCCATCAAAGTTGCTTCTTCTGTCTTAGTGATGTCAATACAGCCAAAGAACAAACGACAACTCCAATTCCAAAAAAGTTGAATTTTGTGTTAATTGTCAATTAAAACGAATTGTATGTAAATCTCATAAATCCATATTTGTATTCTCAGTAGACCAGTGTATCCCCTACCATTATCCAAGGAGCGCACCCTGCCCGGTCAATAGAACTGAGCACCCTGCCTACCATTTTCCATCCGTCCATCATCTTTACTCGCTTTTTCCTTTTTGGGTTGCGGTGGTCAATGGTGACCATATCCAGCCATCACTGCGAGAGAAGGGGTACACCTTGGACAGGTCACAAGTCTCTCACAGAGGGACATAGAGACAAACAAAACAAACAACCATTTACTCTCTCACTCAGGGACAATTTAGAGTTACCAGTCAGCCTAATGTTTCTGGTCTATGGGAGGAAACTGGAGAAAACCAACACATGCACAGAGAGAACATGCAAACTCCACCTAGAAAGTCCCCCCCAGCCGGGATTTGAACCGGGGTAACCGGCTCGCTGAGGCAAGCTTCTCTACCAACTGTGCCACTGTGTTGCCCTCCCAAAATCAACCTACCAAAAGTTCCTCTACTTCAGGATGGGGAGCGGAGTTTGTAGCCACAGGATACGTGGCTTACTGACATTGGCAACGTCGTACTGCACCGCTACCCCAATCAACCCCTGTCGACAACCAAGGGCATTAGTAATGTAGTTTTCCACTACCAACACACCCATCACTGCATGGACTAAGGAACACTTCCACAAACGATTGCCTGTAAGGAGTTCACTGTGCCATTTACAAGTGCTGGTTAAAGCTCTATGCTCTTCCTCTACTAAGGCAAAGTAGAAATTTCTTCTGTGTTCACTCAAATCAAAATTTGAAACTTTTTTTAAACCACAAAGACATTCTCTGTTCTAAAGAGTAGAGGGAGCATGTAGCTTGTTGTCAGTATTCAGTTCAAAAACCTGCCTCTTTGATGGTATGAGAGTGTATTTGTGCACACTGGCATTGGCATCTTACACATCAGGAAAAGCATCATTGATGTAGAAAAATGTATTCATGTTTATATATATATATATATATACTTTTTTCAGGGAAGGCCTTGCATATTTCAGAAAGACAATGTCAAACATACTGCATCCATTACTTAGCATGTACCATTTTTCTGAAATGTGTTGCTACCATCAAAATCAAAATTACCTTAAAAAAGATGCAATTTTAAATTTAAGCATGCAATATGTTTACTATGTTCCATTTAGAATAAAATGTGGATTTATGAGTTTTCCTTTTTATCTTAAACAGTGTCCAAACTTTCAGAATTGTGGATGTAGACTCTACTTTTTCTAAAATACTTGTATTGAAGCATGGCAACAGGGTTGTAGTGGGCTAAACTTGAAGTGACAAGAGTGCGATCTGGCAGAGGGTGGCATCACAAGCTATTGCCCACAGAAAATCACCTCTCGTGTACCCAAGATTCCTGTTCTCCACACGACATATTGAGAAGTTGAAACACATTTCCCCCAGCTCTATTTTTTCACACTGTTTGACATGGTGTAGGGTTAAGTTGTTGGGATGTAAAGAATATCCCAATAACTCTGTCAGCTTCATCTGTCAATTGGGCAGCTGTACTGGGTTGCCAGAGGCGATACACCAGCAACTCTCTGGTCTGATATTACCCACTAAGTGCTAACTTGAGCACACAGCAGGAAGCTGGATGTGTGCAAACAGAATCCTGCACCTACTGAGGAAATGGGCTTATGAGAACGAGTAGTAAATACTTTTTCCCCATAGCTAGTTAGGTTTACTAGAACAATAAACACCTAGCTTATGTTATTTATAAAGTATTTGTAGACATATAGAGAATGTGTGAATTTGATGCCAGATTATTTTAATAAATTATGCTATAGATTTGTCATTCTAACAGTACATGTTCTCTTGGTTGGCTCCTGTTGATCTTTTGTTGGGCAATAAATCCACTTGCAAAGGGAGGCAAAGGCAGACTGAAAATATTTTTACTTGTTTTCGTGGGTATGAGTTTGTAACATTAGTAAAATATTTCTCGAATGTTGGAACACTGGGTCCGTAGTTGTTTCTGAGTTAATCTGGATGATGGGTATTGACGTTTCCTTAGTTCCCACATCCTTCTCATATCGCCCCTCTCTCTGGGCTTGTTCGTATAGTAGCTTTCCAACAGTGAAGTTATTCGCCTTTGTCCACAAACGCATTGTTACATTAGTTCATGATCAACATCCTAATGTCTGACTTAGACCTCATTGATATGTATATATGAGTGTATCTATGCATATATATGTATATGTATATGTATATGTATGTACTATATATATATATATATACAGGTAGTCCTCGACTTACATTCGAGTTCCGTTCCTACGGGCTGAACTTAACTCGAATTGAACTTAAGTCGGA